>DWGJ01001649.1:0-18821 GCA_018246895.1 Aspitha aspitha aspitha
GTAGTTACAATACAAACGCATGCGATTTCTCATACTAATAATTTATTAAAGTTTTATAATATGTTAATTATAATAAGAGAAGCTTTTATATCATTTAGTAAATAGAGCAATACATGTACTTAATTGATTGGTTTGATTTTATTTAAGGTTTATTTTCTTTTTTCTGGACGATGAAGTAAGAGCTTGATATACACTATTCGCTTGCTTGTGAATACGAATTCCGTTACCCACCTCCACCAAGCCTGCCGCAAGATACTTCGTTTCAATAATTTGAGGTTCTTTTAAATTTTGTATCTTCGACTATAAAAAGAACCTTTAGAAGACCTTTTTAAATCAACTCTGCAAAGAGTGAAGTGAAGGTTGAAGGTTGTTCGAGATTTATTCAGTTTTCATCGCGAAACGGCAAAGTGCCCGGTATGATTCAATTAAAGGAAGTTCTTGACTAAGATCGCATTGAAATTTGAGAAAAAACAATCTGAGGGAGCGTTATTTACTATTCCTATTCAGAGACGGTAACAGAAATAGAATATCGAACGATCTAAGATAACATGTGTAATAATTTATTCAACATAGCGAAATTCCCATATATGACCCATATCCGCGTCCTGTCAAGCCTTTTATTTCCTAATAACGTGATATGAAAGTCTGATATTGTTCGTTTTACTAGTGATTGCAAATAATCCATATATAATTCGTTCTATGGTTCCGAACAATTCCTTGACTTACCTATAGTCAAGTCATTTTAGGTTACATCTGCAATTTTTTTGCAATGAGCTGCAATTTTGTATACACCTATATTACGATATTGCAATGAAGATGTGAAAATTCGACATTGATATCGTGCTGGCAAAATAAGTTATAAAAGTCAAAAGGTCACGTAAGAGGTTTTCGCGAATATCTCGCGACCTATTGCTCGGAGATCAGTAGACGTCTTTATAAAAATTGTTTATCGTAAAATTATCTACAAAACCTGCCTCTTGCACTTTTCTATAACTTTACCCGTTTTCGGAGTAGAGCGCTGAGAAAGCAACTACATAGAATCCACTCACATACGGTATTGTATACCGTACGAGTACATCATACCTCAATATTGTATAGAAGTACATATATTCTATTTTTGAAACGCAACTTCAAATGTAACAATAATCCCTATTGTATTTATTTCACAACATCCGCGTCTATATGTATGACCCGTTATATACTATACGTACTAAGGGCGAGGAAATTCTGATAATAAAACCTTTTTTCCTATACAAGTATCGTTTATATTCACTGACAGCGTTTTATTTTGACCGCAAACTATTTGCTGTCACGTAACTTTTTCGCGGGATAATAACATTACAAATCGATTGGTTTGTTTGTATAAACCTTACTTATGTTCAAATAATATTATTTCTTCGTAACTACTGGACGTGGATGTTTGTAACTGATGAAGATTAGGACCTACTGAAACAAGATTCGCCAGAGCGAAGTGATTCAATTATGATGATTAAGCGTTAACAATATCTAGCTTTCGATTGTCGGAACGTCACCAACATACATCTAAAGTAGTTGAACAATATTACAAATTAATTTCCATACTTCTATTGTCCAAAAAGTACGAGTATATATATAAGGTCATGTATTAGAACCTTATACTACAGCCTATTTCATTATGTATTTGGTGAATTCCGGAGAAGCATTTCACGAATAGGAGCCAAATGCAAATGTTCAATGTGGAAATATTTCGGCGTTTAAATCAAAACGCTTGTGCTGTTAATATAATAAATTTAGGTCACCTCAATAATCGTATGTCGTAATAACACGTTGAGTTCTGTCCTGTAATTAACGCTCTGAATATGCCATCATTTATGGTTAATATTTTACAGTATTAATTATGTTTTACTTTAAAGTTTTATTTAGAAAAAATTACAAAATCAAACAGCTGGTGAGTAATGTGACGACTATTTCTAATAACAATAAATATAATTAATAAAAATTGATTTCACATTGCTACACGTGGACGTAACAATGATACTGCTCTACAAAGAGAAATTCCATCGAAAGACAATAAATGAGAAATAAAAATACTTTTCCAAATATAGGTCTTTCCAAGAAAACGTCTATCTATCAATCTACTGCCTACAGCGAAAGCAGGTAGAAACAAGGACGCCTATCAAATAAAATTAAATGTTTGTCCGATATTTATTTTCAACTGTTATCATTGAAATAAACTTATTTTAATTCTTGCTCCTTGGATTTGGACTTACTCGTACACTTATGTTAATTACGAGTATGTAGGTAACTTTAAAACAATAAATAATATTATTAGGTTATCGGGAGACTTTTTTAAAATAACGGCATCAGATATTAAACAATAGATAACAAACACAGTTTAAGACATATCTAGTAACATTATTAACCAACTTCAAGTATGATGTCAATTAAATCGTAATTGCTTATACATATATTAGGTATGTACTTCAGTTTCAGTTTCATTTCTTTTAGAACTAAACAATATTCTCTTAAAAAACCAAATCGAACTTTACCAACCCTATTGAAATCGCTCAATTACTTTGCTATTGGTTTATTTTTGAGAACTAGAATATCTTGTTTCGCTGTTTCTGAAAATTGATGAAGATTTGATATTTGAGAGTTCTGTATTTATAACTTTTCATTTACATACAAACTAGATGACCCGGCGTACTTAGTATTAGATATACAATGGTTAAATTTTTTTTTTTTATAAAAATACATTACTAGAACTCGTGGTAGTTACATTGTAAACAACAACGAAAAGCAAGAAATCGAAAGATTAAAGCATACGATTACTGAGTTACACGGCATTGTTTATAAAAAGTATGTGGTATAAATAAGGCCCATATGATATTTCACAAGAAAAGAAATAGAATCGGCTCGGTACAAGTAACAAAGTAATTACTATGCGTATTTTATTCAAATTTGTGGGGTGAAATAATAACCTCGCACGCATTTTGATTGAGCACTTTCTTGCTTATTCTGTTACCAAGTATATTTAAGATATTTATGATGTCTTAAGTTACTTACGAAATAAATAATTTAAATTGTTCATTGACATTAACAAAACTAACTTAGAAAAGTAAATGTATGAAGTATGCTTGAATGTTGAAGTAACCTTCGTATTTATTTTCAAATTCTTGTAACTTCTTGAAATAAACGATACGGCCACTTTTATCATAAAATAATGAACGTAAAATATTTAGATAATACTAATACTTTGGGACAGCCACATATAGAAAGTACCTATAGTAGATAGTATAGTATTTCAGACTTCAGAAGTGGTGGGGTAAAAATCCGGATATGACGGTGAAGAAAAATATAGCGAGGAAACCTACTACCTTGGACTAATAAATAATTTGCCCAATAGGGTCCTCACTTGACGATGCAGTCTGCAGTCTTCAATCTTCTCATCCTGAGAAAAGATCGTTTTTGACAGTGAAATGATCAAGAGATCGATAACAATTTATTTCAAGAAACATTTAATGACATATAAAACAACTTTAGGTTACTTTTGCCCTTTGGATATGTAGATTTAACGGTCACATCGTGCCTGCAAACGCATCAAATACCTACATAAACTTATCTTTCATGAGACATCGACCTCAAGTTGAACAGTAAAAGTGTAAGGATAATTCTAAAAAAGGCTTTATCTTTTACGGGCCACTGACTACGTGATAAGCAACTCGGAGAAGTCAAACGATTATTCGACTTGGATAAAGTAACGCATCTGTCAGTTACAATGGTCCTTTCCACGAGCTATCAACAGAAAGTTCTTGTTAAGGAAATGAATTGTTATCTACAACATTGTTGTAATTGATATAATATATTTTTAAACTTTCTTCAATTCCATATCTTTTTCCACTCCTTTGATTGGCCGACTGATGTACCGGGTCTCCTCTCATAAACACGGATTTAGGCCATAGGTCACTTGGTTAGTACCTATTGCTAAAAGGAAGAACAAAAATTAATACATATAACTAGTTGTTTGGATTGATGATGCTATTTGGAAGATCGATTGCATGCACGTCGTCCAATAAATTGACCATCTGGCTATGTAATCTTAAAGACTAAAATGTATAGATATTTCTCTAGCCCTTATAACATATAAATCTGAACACGACCCTGCTAGCTTTATTTACTGGTCGTATATCGCGGAGGTTGTACACGAAGCACCGTTTTATTTCCGATCTGATAAATAAAGTTAATTTTACCTACACCGGTTTATCAAAAAAAAAGGTTAAATCTATAGTAAAATGATTAAATAAAAATAAAAATAAAAATTATAAATGACGAAATACGACCACACATTTTTGAAGCGCTAACATAATATCATGATCTCATGATGTTCAAGATTTCATTATCAACATACATTATGCTATGAAAACCCTTTTAACTTACAGAATGGGCTCAATAAGAAACAAGATGTAAAAAATACAGAAAATATACTTCCATTGTGTTTGCAAAGGAAAATTCAAATTATAAATTTTCCAACGTGTCTCAAATTGCTTGCACTCGGGCATTAAAAAGGCGAACATTCTTTAACAAACACTATGAAATATTTCAAGACGCATTACCAGTTTTACCTGAACCTGTAAAGAGGGTACCATAAAAAGAATAATCACGTATTTACTGACGTTTATACAACAGTTTGGGAGTTCATTTTGAAATGGTTATAGCGCGGTTTGTAAGAAAAACGACAATGTTAATTGGAAATTCGCGTTTCCACACCCCTTCGCAATACATTGCGTCCAAAAGGATTTAAGTTCCCCGCTTACTTTTATTGTTTTGTGTAAATATAGCCCAATGCTATTTAGGAATAATTAGATTCGAATTTCAGATTCGAGATTTTATTCTTGGGGTAATAAACGATGCTGTTTGCTTGTTAAGGAAAAGTATTTGAAGGTTGGTTTTAGTCGTGATTTTGCTTATGTATGTACATACATACATATCGTCCCAGGTCCCTAACGGGGTAGGCAGAAAGCAGCGAGTGCCAAATGTCTCTGTCCTTACAAACCTGCCGTGATTCATCTTGTTATAATTTTTTTATGTAAAGCAATACCTCATTCTGAGAATAAGCCGCAGTGCTAACATTATTGGTGTCAGTTTATGAGATTTGTAGGTAGATGAACACTAATTTGAAACGTTCCAAATTAGTCGTCAGGTACCGCAACCACGTTCAACGCACTGAAACTAATAAACTGATTTTAATGAAATTTGCTGTGTGAGAACTTAGCATTGAGTTTACAATATTAATTACCCTTTCAACTAGCGTTAATTAAGATTAAAGTTCTATGTGTGATCTCATAGCAGCTTTTCCTTAGTATCCTGAAGGACTAAGTGAGTACCTCCTTACTTTGCCTAAGTCCTGTATAATCATAAACCTATTGCACTTTATTGGTAAAAATAATTTGCGCAATCCATTTCTGTCTTGCAGCGTAATAAGTTAATATTATTTCATCATTTTATACGGCAAATACAATGATGAAATGTTTATTGAAGAGAGTACTCTAACCCTCCAGCAAGATGCAGTAAAGGAGGTCATCTAAACACAGTGGAGAACTTTAACAGCTAGTGTTTATAACTTGAATTACAATTTATGACTTCCGCCGCAGAAACGATTCAGGACAAAGGGAAATTGTAACACTCTTTACACAAAGTGAAATCGTCTGTAACTGAATATTGATTAAGAACAGCAATTATACAATATACAATCGAATATAGTATTTTTAGTTTTGTTAAAATGTGTAAGATTCATAGTGACATCTATCTTGTCTTCCAGCAATTAAATCTGTTTTATTAAATGTTTCACCTCTCGTCGCTAGATGGCCTATTTAAATTTGCCTCATTATGTCTGTCTGAGCAACAGCATTTTAATATAGGTATACCATTGTGACGTTGAAGTATTTAATGTCATCTTTATTAATATAACGATAATTAACTTATGATAAAATGAAATTTAAAAAATATGACTGGATTTTACAATGTTGCGAAGTTGCTACACCAGAATAATACATATATGTCAACAGTTTCCCAGTAAAACGCATGCACACAGTAAAACTATATGACCCTGTTGCGGTTGAAGGTTTACGTCTGCGTCAGATGCAGACGTAAAAATTCAAAAATTCACACGAAAACGCATTCGCTTCAGAATGAAAATTATAATATTGTATATAAGAATCATCTGCGAGAACTTATTAGATACATTACTGCCATCTAACTGGGACAGCTTGCATCGAAACATCGTTATACAAGGAACAATAGGACCCCTTTGAACATTTCTCGCTTGATGGACCCAATCATCGTCGCCATTTGTCAAATTGAAGGAGACTGCCAAGATATCTAGTGTGGAGAGATTTTTATTTATGCATTACGTACCTACATTTAATGTATCGTTATATTTGTACACACAGAATCTGACATTATTTAAAACTACCTACTCTCGATATTATTTTTCTGAATTTGCCAAGAAACAGATTTTCAGCAGGTACCTCTAACGGTACATTCTAACGGTCTCTGGTTCATCCTGAAAATGTCAATGAAAATATCGAACATGATAAAAATGTCAAATATATCTATAGATTATAGTCATAAAGTGTATTAATCGCAACTTAATTAATTGGAAACGTAACCGATATTACAAATTTTATTGCGGCACTTGCGTTGTTTTATGATCGTATCATTTTATTTATGATAGCGTATTGAACAATAAATGCGCTATTAACCTGTTAATGCGTGTATAGGTCACCAAACATCTTACTAAATAAAAACTACACAATTACAACAAGCAAAAAGCCTTTAGGCCCGAGAAAGTTCATTTTTAATTCCAACACTATAATCTAATTACATATTTGTAAAACCCATATACCTACATAATGTGTAGCTAAATATAATTTATAAAGCCAAAATATCGTTTATCAGTAGTACAGACGTATTTTAACTTATAAAGAATATTATGTACTTTTTAAAAAACAAAAAGGTTAATGTTTCAAGGCATAATAATGTTTAAAAATTATTATTCTAATTTTATTTGCTGTAAAACGTCTTATTAACACGAAGAATTATACATACAATTATTTTACCTCACGCTTGTATAATCCATCCAAATCCCTCTCCATATATTCATATCAGTATCAGTACAAGACAAGGAATAAAAGCGATGGGAAGTATTGTTGCTGTAGATTCATTTGAGACCAGCTAAGTTTTCAAAGATAACGGTATAGTACAAACTTATAGTTACATCCTTCTGCCTACGAATCTAATAGGCTATATACATTTTTCGTCCGATAATAAAAAAACGATATTATTACCCATAAACCCTCCTAAATTATAAGGTCAACGACACGAAAGAAATAAAAGTTCGCTCTGTTTCCGGTAGTATTCAGTAAAACTTACGTATTAAATATACAAAAGTTTCTTCTTATGTTGTATGAACGTTTAGTAACCTTTTTTAATTTGAAATACTTTTGTTTTAATTTCTTTGTAACACTGTGTTTTTGCCGTTTTTATTTGACATTTGTTATCAGACTGCTGATAAAAATTCGTATGATATATTTTTGAACACATGTATTATTTGTTTAAATAAGTTTACATTCAGATACCCTACCAGCAAACTCATATCCTCTCCTGGCCCAACGGTGTAAACATTATTGTTGCAGGATTTTTTGTTTTTGTTTATTGTCAAGACGAAGCATATTAAATTAATCCTTCTCTGTATTGTGGCAAATTTTCAGGAACAAAAGAATTACCCATAAGTATGTCTTTCGCTTAATAATCTTATGCGCCATTAAAAATACCATTCATAATAGTCGTGTAAAATTAAATTGTACCGTGAAATTAAGCTTTAAATAATTGCAAGCCGAGAAAGTAAAAGGAAAATAAAATAGCGAACACTAACATGCAATTCCTAATAATTACGAATAATTTACACAAGCGGTTGGTACGGTATGACCCGAATGTCAAGTTATATAATACGTGTGAGGGATGTCAAACAATGCAGGCGGGGTTGCTATTTTGAAGTAAATTCCCGTCATTAATGCAAGAATTCCGTGCCAATAGCGTAGGCAGTACTCGTTAACTGCTTTGACGTGGTCGACCTAACCTTAATCTCGTTCGTGACCTGAATACTATTTAGGGCCATCAGAAGCAAATCCCGCTTGAAATGGTTTTTCTTAATTTTTTTTGTATTTGAGGTACGCTTAACTACATCGCCGCAAAGTATGACATTATTTTAAAATGTTTCAAATGATCAGATAATTTGTCTTTTTTGCTTTTAAGACAATTTCGTATTATCAATTTAGTTCTTATTTAGTGCTTTAAAATGTATGTGTATTATAAAATATTTTAGGAGTCATTATATTAACTATATACTATGGTTATGCTATTAAAAAATTACGCAATAAATTAGTTTTTTCATATTTCAATTGCTAATGCGATTTCAAAACTGTGACGACATTTATAAACTGAGTTTTGCTAAACCATAAGTAAGTTAACCTATATGTTACTTAAAAATGGAATTGAAACTGTAGAGCTGAGCACAATGATAATAAAAAAATTAACTAGCGGCATAAAATGTCAAGTTGAAATTACAATTGGCAACCCTAACCCAAGCACTCGGCATAACATAGAACTGGAAAATTCTTTGAAATATGACGAGAGATTTTTTATGAAAGTGCATTTTTCTATTTACGATTGTTTTACTCGACTATAGCATAAGCTTAGTTAGACATTTGCATGTCGTTTACATTTTAATGTTTTAATTATTTTTATAATACGTTAATACCAGCACAGTCGTTAATGTTTTGCAATACTCGTATTTACGAAATCCTGATAGCGCAGTGGCGCTGGCATACTAAATCGAAGTCTTTACAGTGTAATAGCTGTAGAAATTCATTGTAATAGACTCGGTTAGTCAGTCGGTGAATTTGACTGCTAAGAGACCAAATAAGTGAATTTTCTCAGACAGTAAACTATTGTGCATATTTTGTTTTCTTTCACTTTTGATTATTGATGATGCTTGTTTTTGTTTACAGAGTTAAAACTCGAAGGTCTTCCAACCATGGTCTGGTTTCATGGTGGAAACTTTGTCCGTGGCAGCCCTAACTCATTGAACCCATTCCAATTGGTGCTGAAACAAAGAGTAAGTGAATATAGAAACAGCTATATTTATATACAAAAAAGGTTTCAATTTCAAGTTATCCGAGTAAGAAGTCCGCTTTTCATTGCAGGTCATATTTGTCACGGTCGCATATCGATTGAACATCTTCGGATTCTTTTCGACTTTGGACAACGAAGCGCCTGGCAATTTCGGTTTATTAGATCAAGTGGCAGCTTTGAGCTGGGTTAAAACTAATATTGAAAGCTTTGGCGGAGATCCAGATAACGTATGCATATTTGGTCACGACGCAGGTGCTGTGAGCGTTGGTCTTCACTTAATATCATCCTACTCATCTGGTCTATTTCAAAAAGCTATCGCTATGAGCGGAAACGTGCTATCACCAGAAACAGTCAATATAGCTAGAAAAGAACTCCTAACAGTTGATAAAGTGGCAAATGCATTCGGTTGTTTCCGTAAACCCACATTTCAACTATTAGATTGTCTTAGAAGAGTGAACTATCAAGCTTTATTGGACATCGGGGAACCATTAGCGGAATGGAAGCCAATCGTCGATAATGGTTTCAGTAACGTTTCGTTGCCTTTCCTACCAGATTTGCCCAGTAAAATGTTTAAGGATGAAGTATTCTCACCGGTTCCGGTATTGACTGGTTATACTAATATGGAGGACGCTCTCCTTCTCGACAAAGGCAGTGAAGATTCCGGACTCAGCCAACGAGAGTTCGATGTTATGCGAGAAGAAGTTATTCTGTCTGATATTACGGTTGATAACAGTTCATGTTTTACAAATCAGCACCATATACAAGACGCAGTAGCTTTTTTTTACAAACCCATACCGCCTACAACAAATGAAACTATTTTAAGAAAACTCTTTTTAGATTTCTACACCGATAAAGTTCATGGATCAACAACGTATGAACTAGCTAAGCAGATAAGTAAACACGCTCAAATATATCTTTATAGATTTGACCTCAAACCTTTCTCAGACATCGCTAATGACGGTATACCCGATTGGATAGGAGTACCTCATAATTTTGATTTGATCTTCACCTTTGGAATGCCTCATTTGGCGTTACCTGAAGAGTTGAGCAAATGGGACTACCGAGACAAAAGCATATCAGATATCATTATGAAAATGTGGACCAATTTTGTATGGTACTCTAATCCCACTAGTTCGGGGGTTATTATACAATGGGACCCTTTCGAAATACAGAAACCTGGTTATTTAATAATAGATAGACAAAATTTTACTATGAGCACGTCAGATAATGTAAATTACAAAGCATTTGAATTTTGGACGGATTTCTACCCGAAAGTCGTAGAAATAGGCACGAAATGCTGTAAGGAGGTCGTCGATGATTCTGGTGCAGCATCTGTTCTAATACAAAGGATTGTTTTTAATCTAATTGCAATTCGTTTAGTTATTTTCATAGTATCATAAAATTTTTCAAAATATAGACCCGGGGAAAAAAATTTAACATTATTTTTGTATAGTCTATTTAACAGAGACAAAAATTATTTATGAAGTGTTATTACTACTGGAGAATGAAAATAGGTGTATGTTGTTCAATGAGGTGGCGATCTGTCAAATAAAATTTCTCAAAGCATAGCGTTGTTTGATTCAAGGCAAAGTTTTGACGGAGACAATGGCAGTAACTTTGATACTTTTCACTAATGGCAAAAAGTTTGCTCAGACCGTTCAAGTAGTACCTCTGACTATTCTTTGTTTACTGAAACGTGCTGTGATTTTGTTTTAACCAGAACTTGTAAAGTTTTCCTATTATTATTTTGTGTTTCCAGTCCTCAAGCTAACCAACAAGACATACATTTCATTACAGATATTACATTTATAATGTTAAAAGTGTATCATTAAACAATAATAGCACATAGTTTAATCTATGTTAAAAAATACTGCCAAAAAACATATACATATAAGTAGTAATTGTGAGCAAATTCGTAACTACCAATTCAAGTAATTATTATAACTTTTGCTAACAGTAGCTTTACAATGCTATGCGTCGTATGCAAATTGAGAGCATGCTTAAAATTTTCATCTGTCAAGCTTGTAAAAATCATAACTTATTACGAAAAAGTCTTTTATCAAGCATTTATCGAAATAGGTGACCATTTTGAAGTATAGGGTAGCTTTCGTATTTCACCATATAGCAAGTTTTCCTCCGAAACATACGACCTGGACCTACGTAACATATATTGCGTTAATAACCCTATTTCCTTTATTACCCTATTGTAGGAAACATATTTCTTTCTTACGTTCTAATGGCTAAAATTAATTACGAACACGTACATATCTTTCGTTCAAAAATTCTTTCATATTTCATCATATTTCATTTCATATGTCATCATTATTATTTAAAGAGTTTCCTGTTTAGTAAATGGATTAGGTGTGTGTTTTAAAGTTAAGTTTAATGTTAACTAAGAATTATTCTTTCAGTTACCATTTTCGCTTTTAAAAAATTTGTTTTCCCAATTACATCTAGGCCTCATTAAGGGTAAATATGTACATATGTAGTATTTGTAGAGGCACACGTCATTTGGCTTAAGATACATTTATTTAATTCCTAAATACGTAAATAATTAGACTTATGTGACTTACTAAAAATGGTATTCATCTCAATTGCTGAAAGGAATAAAGGGAAATCCTACCCGAAACACTGGTGAGTTGCGAAAACTACGCGTGAATAAAACGGTGACCTATTTACGCAAAATTTCTTATTTGGTAACGCCTTTGGTAACGTGCCGAAAACAAAGAATTGGATTCGTTGAACCGTTCGTGATTGGGGTCCATTACTCATTGTGGCATTACTCATTTTGCTATTCGAACGTCCGCGCGCAAACCACACGGACTGGTGGAAACGCGCGATGGAGAGCCCTTAAATAACAACCCCTTTACACATAAACGCTCAATGCCACTCTTAATGCTTACTCTGTCTATGAAAATTTGGTGCACGAATAAATAATACAATATAACATATTGTTATAAATAAAACATATTACAGTTTATTCTCGTCGTTTCCGTACAGATTCAAATTACATTACAAGCCTTTGTAAGATTCCTGCAATGTTCTTTTGTCTAAAAATAAGTTTGTAACAGGAGTGCCTAGAACGCTCGTCCGTGTAGGAATAGTATGAAATAGACAAAGCCTTGTATGAAACATTCTTTCATGTTTTTATGTAAGTAATAAAAGTAACACTTGACAGATATGTATACGAATTCAAGTTTTGCAAATTTAATAATATTTTTGTTTCCTAAAAGTAGTTAAGTAGCCAAATCAGTCCAGAACTAATTACGAATAATACCAATGCGAGCTGCTCATTAACAGAATTATATAATGATGAAATAGAAATACCAAATTTTCGTTGAAAAAATAAGATCATTAAGAAAACTATTAATATATATAAAGCTAAAACATGAGCGAAACGCGGTCAAAAGGGGTTCAGTTTCTTTTGCAATATACATTACTTAAAGATTACAGTTTTATTACAGGTCAAAACACAATTACGAATTGATTCAATTCAAGGGAATAATTACAAATTAATAAAAGAAACTCACTTAAATCACTTATTAAGATTGAAAGTTGGATTACGCCGAGTGGCAAACAGTTTGGGCGGAAATACTTAACACAAATATTATGTAGCAAAAAGTTAGAAGTTTATGTTTTAAGCGATTACGCCTTATAAATCAATTATGATTTTCTTATATGAAATGTAAAAACGTTCCCGCTGTGATGTCCATTTTAATCAGCACAAAGTTATATATTCATTGAAAATTTATTCACGCACTAATATACTGCGTTACTTCAAGGTTTACATGTGTTGGCTAATTTGTAGTCCTGTACACAATCCTTGCGAAATTTCGTCTAAATGTAAAGGATCAGAATATTAAAATAAAATAAGTAACGGGAAGATTTTCTAAGTATTGAACGCGAGACGGTAACACGAAAACGTTCAAACATCGCAACTATTAAAGTCTCAGGTCAACGTTCAGTACTATTTCAATTTACATTGACATTTGTAGATGACCTTACCACCACATTGTAAATAATCGTATTTAAAATTTTCTTAACGTTGTCAACAGAAACCACAACTGTGTAAAATAACAGGATTTGAACCTATGCCCAACCGAGCAAGAGGCTGAATCAAACAAGGATTCGCAACATACATAAAAACAATTGTAGTAGATGTATAGGAAAAAATGTATAACACTTGATTCGACATATGATTATAAAACAGATATAACGGTGAGTCGATCAAGTTCATCAACATAAGGCTCTTTACACACTGGTCATTATTGGCCAAAAGCTTGGGTTTTTTTTCTTTTGTCCACCCTACTACTTTCATTATTAACGTTAATTTGGAGATATACAACTTGGCTATAAAACGATATGAACGACTAAGGTGATTAAATTTGTTGCAACTCATTATTGTAATGATACTCGTATGAAATGCATGTACCTATCTAGTCGTACACGAGAATAAAGAATGAATACTTTTTACTTTTGTTTTTATTACCTATGTATGTAACAAAGTTTAAATAGCAATTTAATATTAATTTTCTCTACGACGCCCAATACAACAATCTGCTACTGTCCATATACAATGTATTTGAATATTTTTCCATTAGAAAAAACGCATAGCATAAGTTTCACGTGGAATCGCCTTAAATGCATGTGAAGTTTTGTTCTCTTGTTTTGCAAACAGTCTTTCAATAAAACCAGTTGCTTAAGTGTCGTCGGACAGAAGATACGTTACCTTCGTGTTGTTTTGTCGAGGAAAAAGCTACCGGTAAATATTTTTATAACCTCACTAACATTTTTTAAGTTATTTAAGTTAACTTAAAGTATGTTTTGTTGACTGTAATTGATGTTACTAGTCATTCCACTAGAAATAAAAAGCGATGCATCAACAATCAAATTATATTATATTATTTGAACTATATGATATTAATTATAATCAATAATTTGGTGATTATTGAATTGTAGATTACAACATTTTAAGACTTGACACAGCTAAGCGAAGTGATCAGGTGAGCTCGCAGTCAAACGCAAGCTTATTAAGCAATCAAATAAAAAAAGTTTTTGAACACTTATATTTTCGTTCCATATAATGTTATACTGTTTTTATGAAACAAAAATATTATGATTGTGCGCATTACGTCCTCTGCTTATAACCAATATACCCAATATACCCAAAAAGCCTACTTTTTTCTTACCGCAAAATGCTAATCTAAATATAAAAACTGCTTCTAAACAAATACCTACAAGCCCTTTATCTGCTCGTAAAATTGCAGATAAAATCAGTTTGGCGCCACTTTTTCCTTTTTGATTATTCGACATTCTTTTTCCTACTTTATGCGTTATTTATGTATAAATATGTATAACAAAGTTTACCAAAACTTAGGAACCTGTTCTTTCTTAAGGATCATAATATCCCTATGTTAGCAAAAGTTTCGTTTTGTATTACTCAGATAATTTATGTTATAGGTTATGGCAGTCGCGAGAATATTAATGTTGTTGACGTCAGCGTTGCTGGTATCAGGTCAACGACCCTTCTACGCTGGCAGCAGACCCATAGGATTTCCTGAGGTCGAAAAGAAAACGACTACTCCAAGTGTTCTGGAGGACAAGTAAGATTTGTTTCTTAATTTATAAATTTTCCGTTATAGCAACTTTTTTAAATAAAAAAACCTTGAAACTTTTTGTTACTTTTAGGCCGCGCCCATTCAAAGTAGAATATTGTAAAACTCTGACATAAACTATAACTTATTTAGAATCCTTTATGAGTTATTAATGTTTAGAGGAGTATGTAATTACGGTAAGCATAATCCATTCATGATTCATACCTACGTAGGTACTGATTCATTCGCCCGATTTTCCTCGTGTGCACGATGTAGGTTAAGAATTTTCCACATTAACATGTAACAGATAAACGCTACCATTAGATTTATTTTATAAAAAGGTCCGATGCTTATCCTCATCACTTAGTTTCAGCGTCAAAGGCAATTATCGCGATACTCTTGGGAATTCCCAAAGGCAATTGCCAGTTTTTACTAAGCTTTGTATTTGAATTATATCAAACAAATTAGCATAAATTATATCATTGATATAATTTTTTATTTTACCGTTAATTTTTTTAAGTTCTTTTTGTCGAAATACGTACGTGTATTTGGAAGTTTCGAATAAGTTTCGAATTCAATCGTTAAACAATAATGATGAAACAAGAACGACGATATGATTTAGTTGGATCGGAATTTTAAAAATTGAAAGTGGAGAACTTAATTTTTTTTCCAACATAATCTTATTTACTAATTTCTTAATAACGCACCTGATAGGAACAGAATTATCACTATTGCCTGTGTTAATAACAGCTTTAAAGCTTTAGAACAACCATTGTGAACTGCCCGACAGTTTTAATATAACAAACAATCTAAAATGATTTATTCATTCCAGATTTGGCGAGGTCACTACACAACGTTTGCCGATAGAAGCGCAAGGTGATAGGGATCTGATCGACCGGCTCAGCAAACTGCCCATAGATCAGCAGCCCTTCTGGTTCATCAACTGGCAAGCGTATGAAGCGAACAGGGACAAACCACAAACATACCCACTGAAACCGAACCCATTTGCGGATGGTAATCAGCAAAACACAAAAACCGGCATCGTCAATTCTGATGCAGTTCCAACATCCAACTCGAACGCCAGCCCGAACGCACTCAACACTAATACCAATTTACAAGGCGAAAATCGATTTGGCTCAGATAACAAAGATGAGACAAATATAACAAGTGCTAATGTCGATTCCAATAATAATATTAAATCTAGCACCGGTGATAAGGTGCCCGGAGAAACTTCTAACAGTGGTGATACCAAACCAGAAGCAGTTGTTGAATCTGAGTCAGTGCTATCGGATCCTGTGGTCAAAAATACTAACGCTAAGGTCAATTCTGTACCTAAATACATCGGTGTATCTTCGAACACTAAAAACCAAGAAGATTACGAAGATATTGAGGTTAAGAAAGTAGTAAAAAGTCATTAATTTAATACCATGCCTTTATTGACCAAGTATTCAGGAACGATGGAATTCAGAATTACCCAACGTGCATGTAAATCTGCCAGCTTTTAATATAAAACTCATTTGTGAAGCTGAAATCAGATCGGAATGAAAGAAAGTTATTGTACTTATACGACTTAAATATAAGTTTAAAAATTGTCCTCAATCATTAAAATTAATTGCATACAATTCAATGTGTATTTCATTAGTTTAAACTGAATTAATACTTCGAATCACTCCTTTTAAACAAGAGATAAATTCTCAGTCAGATGAACTCTATATTTTAAGCAGTAATGTTGCCATTTAATTATTACATTCCAACATTTTTATGGCAATTTCAGTAGAAGGGTGTCAAGAATTTCGTTCAATAATAATGTATTTTGTATTAAGAAATAAAACTGCCGATACAAAGTAATAAAACACATTATATTGACTTTTAAATAAATAAAACTTAATTTAGTACTAAGCGTATCCTTACAACTAACCTTAGGGGACATAAATAAAAAAATAGCATAATGCAGTAGGTATAGAACTAAACACGGTGACTCAAACATTGTTCACTTTACTGAATCCAAGACTATATACTCTCTTATCTACAACTACACGTCAATATAAAATGAATGCTGTATTGAATTAATAATATAATATAGGGTTTTGTGTAAAAAATAAGAAGCATTCTTTTTATTGCTGCTACGAACAAACAACCAGTTGAGGTCAAGGTACTTTGAATCGAAAATTTTCAAACTGACCCAAATAAAGTAATATGAACACATTTGCTTTAGGGAAATTGAATTTCCAAAAAATAAACAAATGTATTATTTTTTATTACCCAAAAGCTCGAATCTTTTAGGTGTCTAACTTCGAAACCAAAGTATTTTCCTACAATCTCCAAAAACCTTACTTTACAGAAAGGAATAGACATATTATTCAGTACTTAACTATGCATTATTTATAGTCCAATAATGTTTTTTTTACATTCAAATTTCCACTGTAAGCAAACAATACATTATAAAACATTAAAGATTCACGGTAGTTGTAAATAAGAGTCTTAAATGTAGAGCAAACGAAGCACAGCCCTATTTGAAAGTTCATCAAGAACTCTACATATCATATCCACATGTTAAAAACAAATCGTACAACAAACTCACAAAGTACACTTATAGTCTACATTCTTCATTATATCTTTAGTATGTACGTCTTTGTAATATTGAAACGTGTATTGAAAACTGTAACCAAAAAATATATACGCCCTACGTTGAATATAAAAACGCCAAAACTATTCTATCTGCGTTAAAAAGTAGGCATTTTTCTCTGATACAGACGAAGTTCGATATGCTATAAAAAATTTCGTAGCATTTTAGGACTTGCTTAACAAAAGATAATTACAAATGTATATCCAAAAATTACAATTTAAGCGTAGCTATTTTGTCGGTTATTTATCAATAGACCTTTATTACATTTTACAGATAAAGATACAGGACATGTTCATATTGATCATTACTTCTTTTACGTGAACAGTATAATTATATTAATAGCATTAAACATACCACGATCCATTTCTTATATTCGAGTATAGGAGTTATTTACATTTAACCAATTTATATTTAAATACATAATAATGAATGATATGTGAATATTTAATTCATTTTTTGCGGATCATAATTACGTATCTGTCCAAAAATAGCAATGCAAATATCATATGTGCAAAAACATTAGTTTATAAATATATATAAATACGTTACAGTTCAATATAACAAATTTAATGTCCAAAATTTTCTTTTTTCAGTCTGTAATGTTGTAGGAAAATAGAATACTTTACAAATAGAGAATACAAAAAAATTCACACGTTTAAAGTCCGTAAGTAAAAACTATAATATTCAATCAGTTTTGAAGAAATTTGAAAATGAAACCGCAAAATTTAAAAAAAAACACAGGCTATATAAGCTAGTCTAGAAATGTAAAATAACTTTTACTTTATTTGGAACAAAATTTAATAACCGCATGAAGGCACAGAAAATTTAATTTAAAAAACTTATATTTCACTCACAAAAACTTTGACAACCACTAAGTGCAAGCTCAAAATTATTTTCATTCACAATTTTATTAATTGAATACATTAATTGCATTATAATACAATTGATCATGTCATAATGATTGTGGATACATAAACAGTAGTCTTAAGATACTGATATCCTTAGAGATACAACGGAATACAATATATGAAAATCAGTCCCTAAAGAATTGTAAACGCAATAAATTCAAAAACTAATACCATACATTTGGTATCGTTCATCACCAAAGAAAATTACTAAAGATTCTCCACATAACATGAGCAATAACTCATAAGTACAATAATCACACAACATTCACACACGTCAAGTAACCAACAAAAAATTACAAATAACTAGTGCAACTAATGTTTATGGAGAAAGAACTATTTCATATATAATCCCTCGCTTATTTAATAGACTAGATCCATCTTTTGTAAAAAGTATTACAAGAAATAACATTAAACAAAAACTAAAAACACATTTCTTGGAAAATTTGTAAATTTATCCTAACCTAACCTACTTGTGAATCTAATTATCTTTAAACTATATTGTATACTAAGATATAGATATAA
>DWGJ01001650.1:0-18811 GCA_018246895.1 Aspitha aspitha aspitha
CTGAATCTTTAAAACGTCCGCTATTCGATTTTCAAATTGATGTTCTGAAGCTCTAAAACGCTCGCTATTCCATTTTCAAATTGATGTTCTGAATCTTTAAAACGTCCGCTATTCGATTTTCAAATTGATGTTCTGAAGCTCTAAAACGCTCGCTATTCCATTTTCGAATTTATGTTCTGAATCTTTAAAACGTCCGTTATTCGATTTTCAAATAATCGTTCTGTAGCTTTAGGACGCCCATTATTCGATTTCCAAATGGTTGTTCGATGGATGTATGACCGTTGTGTGACCCGCGTCCCCCAGCGCTGGGGCCGCTGCTGCCGCAGATGAACGTGTTCGGGCGGCAGCTGGGCGTGTCCGCCAGCGCGATGGGCCTGGTGACCGCGGTGCTGCCGCTGCTCTGGGCGGCCGCGAAGCCGCTCTTCGGATACGTCGTCGACTTCTGGCCGGTGAGTCTGCCAGCTGTGTATCTCCGGCAGCGGCCATTTGTGACTACTGCCTGCTCGTTTGGTACTCGATTCAGATAAAAAAAGTACTCGCTATTCATGATGTATTTTTCTTTTGTTTGAGTTTGGGCTGAAGACACGCTGACGTTATATAACACGTGACATGTTAAAAATTCACAAATGAATATTTTGGCGCCATCTGTTGGCGAATAATATAAGTAGATGTATTAAAAAAATACATATCTCATGTTTCTAGACTTTGCTCGCGCTGAAATTAAATTTCTATATTCAATAATTCAATTCAATTAATCTATTTTTACCCTAAAGCCTGTCTCTAAAATTCATTTATCTAAATAAAAATAAAATTACTTGTCATACAAACTTTCCAAACCCGTTTTACGTCCTCTAGCGGCGGTATTTTCAGAATTCTTTTTTTAATTCTCACGCTGTTACATATTACAATCTACTCGATTGTACAATTCCTCTATTACAATCGAATAGATTATGTACGCGACTGTACATCAGTGGAGCTGTACTAGGGTTGTGTTTGTTTATTGTTACAGAATCACAGAAAGGTAGTGTTTATGCTCCTCATAACCTTCATGTCGACTTCGTACTGCTGTCTATGGTTTCTGCCGGTGCCGGAGCGAACGGAAGTGTCTATACTCAAGTCGGTGTACCACCTGAACGACACGATATACCTCAGGACGTACGACAACATCACAGAGAACTATCTGGAAAGGTATTCGTGCTCGTGGAACTGCTCCGAGGAGACAAACTTCCACGTGTACCTGTCTAATTCGACGTACGTCAACACGATGTACGTCGACGGGGCTGTCGCCAATACGTCGTGCTCGGTCTTGCGCATGGGTTTGGACGACGTGCGAGAGGGAGAGGTGCGGTGCGCGCCGGCGAAGGGCTGCGATTTGCTGTGCTACGACGAGGGAACGAATAGGACGGATGCGGTCAGCGAGAGTGAAGGGGACGGCGCATCGAATGTTACCACGCTTGAGGACGTGAAAGCGGATTCGGACGGTACTGGCGAGTCGAAAAGTGACGGTTCGAGTTTGTACGTGACGGCCACGTTCTGGGCGTTCGTGGTGCTGATGTGTCTGGGTACAGTCGCGTTCAACGTCGCCAATTGCATCGGCGACGCGGTCTGCTTCGATGTGTTGGGTGAGTGGCAGTCTTTTTCTTTAAAGCTATGTTTATATTGAAATGTTAAATTATTACTATACCATCACGTGACGTCCCTAACGGAGTAGGCTCTGAATTATTAATTGAATTTGTTTCATAATTTCGCCTATAAAACGCATCGGTTCTTCGACTGTGTAATTTCATATTCATATTAAAAAAAAAATATCTAAATCGACGAACTTCCTACTTTGACACCGTGCCGTAGTTTCCATTCGATGGTGTAGGTTAAATTGCATTTTTCTCGTTCTATCTTTTTTATCTTTCTCTATCTTTTTTTTATTTATTTAAATTTATGTACACGGAAAAACATAAAAAGACATACAGACCAAGTAAGAAAAAGGACGGCACAAAGGTACTGCTTATTTCCCTAAGAAATGTTTTCCAGCAGACCTGTAAGAGGACAAGAGGATAAGTTGGACTTAGTTATCCATAACGTTCTCTGAGGTACGCGAAGTCAGTCAATCTGCACTTTGCCAGCACAGTCCGGCCTTAAACCTCTTGATTAGGAGGATAAAGTTGTATCCGGTGCTAAGTAATTGTGCAATGAAGTGCATTGATAACTTAATTATGGCAGTAGTTTCTTTGATACAGGTATAATATAAAAAAAATAACCATAATTTACAGAAAATTTAGGTAATAATAATACCTTGGGGACAATTTCACAGGCGACAAACGTGTGCAAGTACGCGCGAAAAACATGACCTTCTCCTTAGAGTCGGGTAAAATATACATATTGAAGTACATAATAAACAGATAAAACGCAGGGCAAATACTTATGGGAACAAAAATATTTTTCCCGGTTGGAAATCAAACCCAAGTGTCCGCACTCAGCAGCTACGTTCATCTGCCGAGGCAATGCGCCAGCTAGATATGTGACATATCTTTCTCGGTTCAAGTTAATCTAAGTTCTAATAATTGTAAACGAAAACGATTACATAAAATTATATGTTTTTATAATAGATACACATTTACATTCAAACCACATTGTTAAAGAAAAGCTCCTTTTCAAAAAAGCCCTCGTACTCTTCTATTACATATTTTAAGCTATTCAATTCGCCGACTATTACACAATGTAAACAGTACTTTATAAAGTTCATACGTAGTTTAATTACATTACTACGGTTCTTTTGTTGAATGTTTTAACTAAAGCGCTCTTTAAAACGTCGGAACATTTAACTTGTGAATGAAAATATATCTTCTAAAGTGTTTAATTACTGACTCGCGAACTAAAATGTATTTTTACTTAATAAAAATAATTACACAGGTGATGGAAAAGTGTGTTTTCATGTGCGATGTAACACGTTATGGCCTGTATGTATGTACGAGTCATTGGAAATAATGCAGTGTGTCGGCAGTGTTAGGAGTTTTTCATTGAATTTATGTAACAGTAACCTTAGAGTAGGTCAAATACAAATACAAAATACATAGTAGGTAAAACAAATCTATTAATGGATTTCTACTGCACAATTAAAAAAACGGGTAAATTGCTATTTAGCAGCCAAAATAGGCACGGTACCAGCTCATCTACAGCTGAACACGGATATATGTACAATTCGACCACTGTCAAAATAAGCACAAATATTATAACAATGATTCCGTAAAATAAAAAATGAATTCTAATTTCGTAATAACGTACAGAGTTTGCACCGACGTCGGTGCCAGACCCCTTTCATTTCCTCCCCTCTGTCTGCGATTATCGCGATCAGACACACAGAAAGTTATACATTGAAATATTGATATAGGCACAGATTAATTTGTGAATCGATAGAACTGGCTAACATTGTAACACTTAAAGGAATTAAAATGTGTGAAATGTACATTTTGCTAACAATGTATTTACGAGTATGAAGTGTAAATACATATATTTGTAATACTGAAGTATTTTTTATGAGAAGAGAATAACAAACAAGAAAGCAGCAGCAAAAATGTGTCCGCTGCCGCCTATACATCTGTAAGCAACCTTAAACTTAAAGGAAGGGATGGAACTGTTCGTATACATTTCATTAGTAGAAACTATTAAAAAGAATTACTTAGTAAACTTAGGCTAAATAGTCGATAGTTTTAGTTAAATCTCCGGCACCCGGCCAGCGTGGTAGACTGTGGTTTTAAACTGTCTCATTTTAAAAGTAAAAACCCTTGTATGTCAGTAGAACTGTATGAGGTTCCACAATGATGATGATCAACAAAGCTTTTAACCAATATTTTCGTGCTTCACATGTTCATTGATAACTCAATGTAGGTCGTCATTAGATTTACGCGTGTAGCAGAGGAATTTAAGAAATACTTATCAATCTATACATTAGATTTGCTAGTATGGTACTTACCTATATAAAGTAGAAATTCTTATGTTTAAATAACATTCAAGGCACTTAAAAATGAATTTGAAGTCTTAAGTAAACGAGCTTCGTATATATTTAATCTGTGAGCAAGGTTCTATTAAAGAGGCATCATTCTAATAATCGCATCAGGCACTTGACAAAGTCTTTACTCGTAAGAATTATATCATTCATCCTTAAAATGGATTCCAAAGGAGGGAAGAAATTTCATTTGTGAGAACCTGCTCCTGCTTATAATCCGTCCGAGGTAATAACATTTCATATTCGTAATAGAATCATTCCGCGTCGCCCGGAAACTTTATAGTCTCATTTTCATTGAAAGCGTTTAGTAGACATAAACTTGCAGAATAATTTTGATACACGGCCCAGTAATGGAACGTGCCCAATCTCCGGAGTCCCTACTCGCCTAATCAACACGGCCGTTCCGACGACAACGCTTCTTTATTAAAATATTACACGAAATGCGTCAAGTAGAACACTCTGACATTAATTTTTATACACTGACCTAGCAGCGTTCTAAAATCAGTACATTTAAATAATGTTTACAGCATAGGTCAAGGAAAATGGATAAAATTTAAAGAAACTACATACAATCGAATGAAGAGAGTACTTAGGAATGTGGCAGAAAATTTCGCTAAAGTTTCGATCTCCTACGGCGACTGTCTGCGTTATTTATTATAAAATAATTGTATTGACATATATTCCTAGAACATTGAAGTTATTTTATGAATTTGTTTTCTTTATCCTTTGTTACTTGGTTAACAATGAGCGATCTTAATGCTTAAGCGCATTCACTGTCTGTTGTAAATGTATAATATTCTTGTATATGTATTTTGTATATGTACTCTTATATGGATAATGAATAGACGTACACGTGGTATTTTATTGTAGTTATTATCTAAGAACTTGATAAGCATATGAATATACTTAAGATGCGATTAAACTTGTACCTCGCAGCGCTTAAAATCTCGTTGCGGTAACAGATTGTAAACGATCTGTAAAGTTAAAGGATACCGGGCGCGGCTTGCGTTTCGATTGGACTGCTGGTGGCAAATTTTCAATTTCCGTGTTTAGTACAGTACAGTAAGGTACAGTAGTTATCGTTAGGTACCAATCGTTAAGTAGGAGTCCTTAAAGGTGGGTTAAAATCATGTGTATAATATATCTGTTTTTATAGGTACAGATTGGTGGTAATCTGTAGTGTAACAGTGTGGAATATGCCTTAGGCTTTCTGCATTTATAAGATCACGTTTTGATCGATCATATAAGGGGACATTTCTGTGACAAATCTTAGTTAAAAAGCCCAATCGTTCTGAAATTAAACAAATTACGTAAGTATAGTAAGAGACACAACAATTATAATACTTTAATGGGTTCATCGAAACATAGCAAAAGGATGTCTCAAAGCAGGCCAAACGACAAACTTTGTGATTTTGCTAGGGTTCATAGCAATGCTTAGTATTTAGTTACACATGGATTATTTTTCTGTTTGGAAAATTTTTATGTAATGTAGTTTGTCCTAAATCACAAATAAAAATAAAATTCTAATCATTACTTTCAAGTACGCGTATTTGTAAAATACTCGCATATTCTAAGTCATTGTATTCACTGATAGGAAATGTTGTGTAACAAATTAAGCTAAATTATGTCTTTACTAATATTAAATGCGTTTGAAATATACTATTTCTTATATAAGGACCACCTGGACAAGCCTGTTGTCCAGAAGAAGTATATTGTATTGTATAAAAAAATATTTTCAATCCACTTAGAAGGAAAAATGGGCGATTTTTTTGTTATTTCTTTGAGAAAATATTACGATATCGTTTATTTTGTAGGCTCGTTTGTTGTCCAATACTCAGACCGTAGAGCCGACAATAATAACCTATTTGTAGGGATTATTGTAGGGAATAGTACACTAAGTGGTATTTATGAGTGATATCGTCAAACACAATCAGCAAACACTTAGCTTTTTGTGTGATTAGTTTTTGTTATATTATACACTAACAATCTATTTCAATTACATTAATAGGTTATTTACCATTGAAATTATTGTAAAATTCAACTACATTCAGCATTAATAGAACATCTCGTCAACGATTCATCTCCATCTAGTTTTTCTTAGACCGGAATAAAATGTCTACCACACTTTTTCCAGGTAGCTGATTGTATGCGCCGGTACAGCTACAAAGATTTCGATATAGTATGTACTTTGGTGTACCTTAAATTAGCGTGTCCATGAATAATAAAAATTTACTTTTACATGTTGGATGCTAGTTAACCAGTAGGCAAATTAAATATGATTACAACACAAAGGAAAAAACATAATTGAATATTGTTTATAGATTTCTTAGAGTTTAATAGCTGTTAAAGATTGCACACCACAACAATCCTTACTCAAACAGCGTGGTTGAATATACACTAGAACCAGTTTCCGGCTTCCGGGAGTGGAAATAAGATTCACGAGTGATCACATGCTTCCGTGTTTTACATACATACATATCAGGCTAAGCAAGCAGTTATTATCGGTTGTCGGATGTATTGGTACTAAATACATATTAATTAAAAAACCGAGTATAACCACAGACTGTCCATATTTCAATTTATGTAACGGAGAGTACGTTTACCGAAATACAATTGTGAAAGCGTTTAGGCTCTAATGGCTATGTAGATAAGACCAGAATACGGTAATAATATTGACGACTTTGTACTTACGAGTATACCGAAAATGTCAAGAGTAAGTAAGATTTTACTGTTATAAATTTGATACTAAATGAATAAATATTATAGCAAATAACGAATCATATCTGAAATTGGCAAACAAGATAAGTTATGGAATATAAAACGACGATGCCTGCGTAAAAGCTGAAATCGTGTAGACCGTCAGATACCGGCGGTGACATCAAATTTTTATTCGCAACATTTGTATCATATTGAGGGAGAGAGCGCAAAGTGAAATTGTAATTTGTCGTGTTATCGAATACATCGGAGGGTAGAGTGCGTGCGTACGCACCACAGAAGGTGAACTGGTGCTGCGAGAGTTCGCCCAGGGACAAGATTTATGTAAGGACTTTTGTGTTTGTATGAGTAGTTAAGTACGGGCGGCGGGAACGGCGCGGACGAGTCTCATCTACATTCGCTTTAGCCCACGTCAGATACCTAACAAAGTACAGAAAGCCCTCCTTTTGTCCATCCTCTCGCATCCGCTACAGTTTTCTTCAACGAGAAGCAAGAAAAAAAGTCTCGCTTTAAAATTCTTCTCGTACGTACCTACAACGCATAAGTTGCTTTTTACTTTTTTTTTACAATTTCTCGCCATAGACATATCATCTGGCGTGGATGAGTTTTTGTTGGGATGTAGGAAGTCCCTTTGTCTTCGGTATGAAAGTCAGAACTATTGTAAGGAACATCCAGCTCTCAGAAAAGCCGTGTATAGTCATTGTTTTGCGAAAAATCTAAACTTAAACTTCCATACAGCGGTACTACGTCTGTTCGAGCAACACGTGGCTCGGTAGCGCTAAGTAATGAATTCATTGTGGGTTTAATTATAAAGTTGTTACAACGCCAAGCAATGAAGTAAAACAAATCATACTAGACAATATTTTAACGCTGTACATAACTCCAAAGATTTTATAGACGCTCCTAAATATTCAATGTGTCACTTCAAACATTCCTCTGCTGTCAGATATAACAGTTTATGAATAACAAAGTTGTCAAATAACAAAATATTACACTTATTTGTAAAGGAGTGAAGTATGTATTAACGCTACTTGCAGACCCTAAGTTATTATATTTTATAAAGGTCTAAATAATGCAAGGTCCGGAGTGAAATTTATAGCGGTTAGCAGGGAAAATAAATTTGAAATGTAGGTAAAACACTTTTGTCATAGCCACGGTTACAACCCATTTAGATTTCTTGTTAATGGGATATTTAATGAGACGTGGAAGGCAAGGGTTATTTCAATACTTGATGCCTTTAAATAAGTATTTACGAGTAACCAAGGACAGGATTCCATCATTTTAATGAATCTGAAAATGGCGAATTAAGGCTCAACACCTACATAGAACGTATATAAAATTACCCATTTTATTATTCGTGTATCCACCAGCCTATAAACTTAAGCAAAACCGAAATGTAACTGTAAATCGCGCTAAACTTTTTATTACAAATATAATAAAAAGGCGACAAAGGAATATTAAATTTTAGGAGAAACGACATTAGTGAATAAGTTCTTTGTGTTCTCTTTGTTTCCTACGATTTCAGCGCGGGACAACGTAGCGTAGTCTTCATATTATTGCCTCAATTAATCATAACTTTGTGTTAGTGAAATTTCTCTGGTGGGTAGACCATTGGTGCATGAGTTCACGAAGGCATGAAATTGGATCGCGTAACCTTTACGTTCTCTGTTACAAAACTGGGGCAGAGCTGATTTTGATATTATGTCTTCTTCATTTTAATACATTAACTAGTTGTGTCTGTAATAGATTTTATGGCCTGAAAATATAAATATTTTCATGTCCAAGAAAAAATTTCAAGAAAATCTGTATGATTGATCCGGTTACAAATTATTCAGTTGCTTGCAAAATATTTTGTAATATTATTTTAGAGAAAAAAGTTCATTAAACTGCTAAGCAATTATATTTCAAATTAACTACAATAAACAGTCAAACGTCAAAACGGTACATAAAACTATTAACGGTGCTTTATCCGGCCTAATACTTAATTTACATATGTGCATGAAAATGGTAGAATAGTTAATTATAAAGTTTAAATCTGTGTTTTACAAGTATGCTGCATTGAGTAAATATTAAGAACAAAGTGTAAAACCCGCCATAACAAAATGTGAACATAGAATTATGATAATAGTTTTAAAGAGTTTAGAGGTACCGAATTACGGTGCACGATGTCACAAGCGGCGCTTGCTACGCTTACCTCCGTAGATCGCTACGTTATAGCTACGTAGCTACGACGTAGCTGGCTATTATTTATGCCTTGGCATAATTTAAGATAGGTACTTTGTGTTGGTGAGATTATTTTTGAACAACAATTCTTGCTATGCATTAAGTAATCCTCCATCGAAGCTTGACCACTAGAGAAAAAGAAGATCATCTAACCACTGTGAAGTTTTGTAGCAATAGTCATTTTCTTTAGGTCAACATTTTCTTAGGTATTGAATTATCGATGTTAAGCACAATGTTAGTATGGTGACAATATAATAAATTAAAAATATATTTGTATTAACAATAATGGTTGCTACGTTAATGTTGTTTTAAATATCGTAATAACTCACTACTAAGCATAAAATACGAACGTTGGTCAGTTCAATTAAGAACGCATTTGAATATTCGAGGCAAAATATATATTTGGGTCTGAAACTTATCTCTCCCGAAGCAGTAGGTAGGTTGCAATTAATTGGGATTAGTGTATGAGGTCGTGCGTTCCGTTCCCCACTTATTTTTCACGTTACGAAAAGTCCAGTTGCGAGGTCCAGCGCGAGCGCCGCCGGTTTATTGAATTAAAGTTGATAAGTGTATTAGCCAGTGTTGTTGCTCCATTCTCTTGATTAATGGCCGACCGTTGCTTTTTCTCTCTCATTTATATGATAATGAGTCAGCAGCCGCGACCGAACACAATTATTACGTGTAAATGAATGTAGTTGGAAACGAAATCGCTTTCGAAAAATGACTACGGACCGAGTGAATCGAAAATGATCGACCTGCGTCCGCGACTGTCGAACTGTCTGAATTTAAAACGGTAAATGTTTAAAGTTTATACAAAATTAACTTTGCTTATTTCCAAACCGGATTATGTTAATTAGACAGCTGCCGTTCCGACGGTGAAATCGTAATCGAAAACGCCTATACTGTTGATTTACCTAATCAGTGTGTTTTGTAATTCGCGCATAGAACGAACCGATTTGCATTGGAATGTATCCAAGTCGTATCAAACAGGAACATAAAAAATGGCGTTCTCTTCATTCTGTAAAAGAAAAAATTAAACTATGCGACGTAACTTCGTATTCAGTGTGAAGGTGGATCGAAGTGTTTCGGGCAAGGTTGTTCGTGGATCGGTACGCCGAGCTGTCTACTCCTTAATTCTCCTTTGTTTAATACAATCTACAGGAAACCCGGCTAGGGTTACGTTATTATGACATTTGTATTTGCTATTTGTGAATAAGTGAGCAGGAAACTGGAATTCATAAATACGAGTGTATCGTCGTAAATATTTTAATAATATGTTCCTCTCCAGGTATTTTATGCAAGTTATTGAGCATATCTGAATAATTTAGAACGTTAAAAATCAATTGTAAATATCCTATTCACTTCTAATAAAATAAGTGATTTACAATATTTTCAACTATTACAACCACATATTATATAGGGAATAATTAAAGACTTGGAAGTTAAAAAACCATTAATAATTATAAACTTCAGTAATTCTCATCGCCAAGGGATAACCCGATCTCTCTTAAATATCAAATTTTATACTACCTGTCTTCAAAGCAATTTACAAGAGTAGGCGGGTTTTAAATCTTTTGACGGGGTTTCAAAGTTGATAAAGCGTTGTAAAATTCCATTTAGTCCGCTGGCCAAAGCCCGTCAATCTCGATAGATTCGCTGACAGGCCTCGATAGCTCAAAGCCTCGAGCAAGCCAGAACTCAACTGACTAATACACTGCGGCGACAAGGGATCGACTGTACAAAAGTACTAGACCCTACTCGCGATCTTCTTTACTAATAATGAACATCAATATGAATTTATTGCAACGACAATCTGTCAAAAGATCAGCTAAAAAAGTAACAATTTCTATTAGAATGATTTTTAGCATTACTGTTATGCGAATGTTTATAAAGACATGATTGTGTATATTAATGCAATAGCTCTGGCTTCGATAGCTCATGTATTTAAATAAAGACAATATCATTAAACACCATTAAAAGTAGTCTTATAAATTATACAAACAAAAAGTATTGTTATCAGATTAAAAGTGAAATTTTGTACGTACTTACGTGTATTTCATAAATAATATATACAAAGAAATGTATGTTTGTGCTAATCTATCAAATATTATCAAACTTTCCATTACAAAATACTAAGAAAAAGGGTATACCCACGCCAAAAAGTCTCTTCAATACAATAGAGAACTTTATTTGGTAAACCGTTTGGTCGGAAAATCGTTACAAAAAATATGACGTCTGAAAAATTACACGCATTCACAAATCATGCGGGCCTTCTTTTGTGAAAAGTTTCCAGGCTTACAAAGGAGTTCCACTCATCCTTATGCCATCAAATTCTTTTTAACCCGTATACATATGTTGTTTGTTTACTTTCTTATTACAACGGAGTAAAAAAGACGAGTGTTATTATTATGGACATAAAAACCTCAATTGGAAATAAATATTTATATATTTAAAATGTTACCCTTGGCCATGAAAATCCCATTAATACATCTATTAATCATGAACTCATTGTCCAAAGTATCTCAATAAAGTACACTATTTATATCCTCCTATCCGTGTTCTAGTTCCGAACGCGGAGTTGCGAATTAAGCTCTTACGAAAAAAAATTCTATTTAAATGTTGAGCCGTAAATCACTTTGTAAAACACACCTGAACGAGCGAACAGAGTCGAACAAAAATGGCGTCCCGAATCGAAGTACAAAATTCCATTTGGAGCCGTCTAGAGGAAATGAAGCAATTAATTCGGCAGATGGCGTCGCAGTGCGAGCATTAATCATCGACTAATCGTAACTGCAGTCTTCGATTAATCCGCGCGGTTCGCAGACATTGGTGACTGGCGTCGATCTACTATGACGTATCTGTTCTATTCCGTCCATACGTATGAATGAAACTGTCCAAAATATTCTCGTCTTCGCTGGTAATTTAGCTTATGAATTACCAATATTTTATATTGATGACTGCTCCTGATTTGACCGATAACGATAAGACGGGAGATCACAAAATGTAAGAAAAGATAATTGCTTTCGCGAAGTTGATGCAATGGCGTATAGGTAGGTGTCATTGAAATAATGAAAAAATAATTGACGCAAGCATCGACTAAGAGACCCGTGCCTAGTATGGGATGTAATAAAAGTTGCAGTCCATAACTTTATTTATGATATATCACCTTAAATCTACAGTTCACACTCACAAGCAATACTAAAAAGATATGTGCGTTTTTAAAACTAAAGATCACTTGTAAGAAAAACAGAGTGACAAAAACTGCAATAATGGAAGTTATCGATAATGTCCTCCTGGGGGTAATATTATCTGCCAGCTGCACTTGACCAGTGTGGCATAATAGACTGTTAACCTTTTTAAAATGTAAGGAGCATGGATATGGGTACATCAGACAGTAGAATTATAAATTATAAATAGATAAATAGACAAATAAACAAACAAATAAATAGACAACTGTACAGTTGCTGTGTACACATCACAGTGAGAATGATTATATTATGCATAGCGAATGAAATGTTGAACAATAACAGACCAAATAAATATTAAAGGTGCTATCGGCATAATTAAAAATAATTTTGTGAATATTGTGTCATTTTCATTAATATCACACGCGTACAGATATCATTATTTGTAATGTCATATGTAGGCTTTACAGAACACGCAGTACCATAGATTATATGTTCAACATTTTCGTTCTAATTTATATGGATCTCTATATTGTTTTCGATTGCGAAATAATTTTAATACACGTGCATAGTAATATGTAAATTAACAATATTCATCAGTCATCATCGTGTTATTTATAACGTCACTTTTCAGTAGGTACGAGTATGTGAGTTTTATTTAATACACTCGTAAGTTACATTAACAGATAACTTTACAATCCTGTTAGCAACCGTTGCTAACTGTCAGACATGTAAACTACTAATAGCAAGTACACAAACAATAAATGAACATTATTATGTGTTATTTGGCAGTGCAAAATGTAGAAGTCCTAATTTTACTTTATTGTTTGTGCATTCGCGTCTAGCTTTCCGTTTACTTTAACGTTGTTTTAACTGTGATATATAGCGCAACCGCCACTTGAATGCCAAGCTTTGATTGGCTTATAATTATAAAATTACACAGATTACACGGTGTAGCGTTCGCAAGGAGCGTTTTGTGATAGCGTACAATCATTTGGCGCGCCGCCAGTGTGCAATGACAGCTGTCTACAGCGCCGCTCTAAACGCCAAATGCTGTTCCGCTTCGAATAATACTTTCTTCAAAGACTTTTCATATTACAAACGCACGCATTTCACGTACTAGTTGTGTTATCTGAAAACTAGATTGACCAATCGCATGATGTGATCGCTACTACACAAAATCCGGGGACGTGACTTGAAATTACCATGTGACTCACAAATATACATATGTGTATAATACACATACAGATATTTGAACACTTGCTTCAAATCGCCTAAGCCATTTCACTTAAACAACTTCAATTACAAACTAATGAACTCCTTACTAAATTGATTAAGAAGGGGTTTGTGTAATCTTCTGTCGCTGACGGGCCGATATCTCAAATCTTAGAAGAATTACAACAAACAGAAACAAGTATTCTTAACTCTTTCTTTAATAAATTAACAACGATATCATCCGTTGTTACATCAGCGGCCTTTGAAACTTGTTTTCGTAATTAATTTCTGTTTAAAATTTAATAATGGTTCAGTGAAGAGGCAATTAAAACTGGATTATACGTAAAAATGAAGCAAGTGGCGCGTTTAAGAGTTGAAATCGAACAAGGCGTGGGTAGATTAAGGCACTCGTCTGGCCGGGATTATTGGACAAGCTAGTGGTAATGAAATTTGCTCTCAGGAAATGGGGGGCTATACAAACCTAGATTTGAGCCCAGTTCGGGCTACTACTGATTGTATTTGCTGAGAGTTTTATCTGTTTTGCACCATCGGAACCGTCGGTCGTCGCGTAATCATGGCGATTTAACTTTCTGCGGATTCTTGCTTGATTGTTTGTGTTATTTCAGCGTTTAAATTTACTTCAATTGATATCGCTTGCGAGAGTAATTACGGATTTAATGTTATGGCAATTTACGCAACATTTAAAAGAGCTTTTTTTACTCAATTTCTTTTAAATCTATTTTAAAAGCATATAAAACGCTAGTCGATTGTACGGAATGAGACTTTTTCCTTTTACCGTGCTGCACATTAACGTGTTCCCGCTCGTAAACTTCGCCGTTTGCTTTACGATTTTCTGAACAAAATCTCTTTAAAAAGCTCACCATCATTGTATACAATTAAATCTCTTCTGAACATCTCTCAAATAAATTAAGAATCACAATTTCTTAGATTTCATTAACTTTGTTATTTTCGAATCTTTCTTTGGTGATTGTTTTAACTAAAGTAATAGTCAAGTGGAAAGATAATTCTTGTTTGTAACATAATCTGTGAAATAATCTACACGAAAACAATATTTTTAACACCAGAGATTACCGTTTTATTGAAATAGTTATATAAAATCTTATTCACAATACCGGTATTCGAAATTACTTCAAGATTAAGAATAGATAAATTAATTTTTATTGATCAACGTTGGGTATGTTTTGGTAAAAATTTTACAAAACCTTTCGTAAGAAGAGTACAAAACGAATAAAGCTCTTAGATAAAAATAGTTATTTGCAATTCGTTAATTACTAACGTTTGTAATGTTTATTTTAAGTAAATTATTTTAAGTACTAGCAAGTGTCGACAGTAACAACTGAAACCTACGCGTACCTCTAACATCAACAGTACGAATCAGTGTCTTTAGCTTCATTGAATATTGTTGTTAATAAAGACTGTCAATATGCTTTTGTCCAGTCGGTACAAGTTAGTATAAATTCATAGATCATTAATTATTTAGAACCCGTGTCGGAGGACTGAGATGGATTTAGATTGAAATAGTTCTTAACGAGAAACATGACAAAGGAATAACGGATTCTTATTATACATATTTGTGATACACTCTAATAATTCCTATAAAATCCAAGAGTGCTTACACAGTTCTTGTATCTTGTAAAACATGGGATGTGAAAGGACCACTTCCAAGTCCCTTTAGACAATGGTGAACTTTGTAGATGTGGCTGGAATTCGATTATGACTCAAGGAGAGCAGTTAAACTCTGCACTGCTTCTAACGCTAAGAGCCATTTAAACGAAAAGTCACTCGTATCTAAGCTCGCAGTGGATCTGCGCGAGAGAGTTTGTTGTTAATGTTTCTTAAATATTCTTATCAGGTTAAATTTCATCATACAATACAGTTTCCAGTAATAACGTTCTGTATTGCACACCACAGCAAATAGGATACATATAAAAAAAATACATAAACAATAATGTATACTCGTACACAAGTCGTTTTATTTCTTGAAGTTATCTTTTGCAGACAATGGTTTCGCGATAGGCAAAACCAAATATTGTATAAAATAAATACGAAAGTTTACAGGAAATGAGTTCGTTTCAGCTTATTAATATTGTTTAGATCGCAAGATGTTGTTTTTCTATACATTTTCATTAATCTGCAAGTCATATACCATACATATCCGTCCGCAAGATTGCAAGATGGCTTCGTAGTCGGTACACGCAGTGCGTTATTAATCATGCCTACAACACAAACAAAAGGCATCCCATTCCAAGTAATTCCAACTTGGGCTAAAGCTTTCCGTGTAAGATTCAACTGCCAAGCAGTTACACTGCAGGTTAGGGATTAACAATAATGTTATAGCCAATGAAAAACCAACAGGCTCCTTAACTGTTAATCTAGCTGTAATGATAACAACCGGGACCTATTACTTAACGCTCCCCCCAAAACAGGAAATGCGGAAATGACCACGAAAATTTACCAATTCTTTTCACTTTGATCGTCATCAGTATATCGTCTGTGTGTCAGCAATTTAAAATCAACAAAAAATTAAGATTGACTTAAATGACGTAATTTTATGGATATGGTATTATATTAAACTATCAAAATTTTTTTGCACTTTACTTAAAATAAGAATTGTTCTACTCTTATCTAAAATTTCATATGGAATTCAATAAGATATAATCTTTGTCTTAAGTCACTTTGCGATGTGAACTTTGTAGGAGCGCAATGTCGAATACTTACTCGAAGCGCAGTATACATTTACCACAGTAAAGCTGAAAATAAAAATACACCTTGAAAGTCTTCGGCAAAATATAGCCGTGATGCTATAAAATTAACCAGGATGGACAGGTTAACTTAAGCTTCTAAGAACCAGGGGCGCTAGGCAGTACTCACCTTGACAGAACTACACTACGCGTTGAAATGTTGCACGGTTTTTAAAGTATAGCTGTAAGTCTAACATTCACATAAACCATGTAAGATTTCAACCCCATGTAATCATCGTCCCGTACATCCTGACCCGGTGGCAGGTAGACATGCCTATTATTTTTCATATCTGTGCTTCCGTGCCCGTACTCCGGTGATTATTTTTAATTTCTACCGTTTCGTCGGAAAGCGTGTCGTACAAACTGTTTTGTGGCTCTTTTTAATGAACGCCGTCAAGTTACTACTTCGGTGCTTTGATGTAACGATGAAACGTTACACGTGTGTCATATAAAATAAAAACGTATCATTATTATTTCATTATTTACCATTCTGGTATCGTATGTTATTCGTTTCCGTTATTGAGGTCCGTAAACTTTATTGGATAGTTATTTGATGTTACTGTTACGATTAGTTGTTGGTCCAGAAACGGCCCTTATGCCATCATCTGACCTACATAGCAAATCTCATGTATCAGAATAATCCGTACGGTCTATTTTAAATAGACGTCTAAAAACGGTTTTGAGCTCTACATTCTATTCTGAGTATGGACACAAATACTCATCAGAGAACAGTACCGTTGTGGTCTGTCATGGCTCAGAGGACTTAAGTGACATGAAATGTAAATAGATTTGGAAAGTTAAATCGAACTGTAACATTTATACCATTAACTCTTTGTGTTTTGTGTTACTGCATTCATTCTTATATACAGTTATACTATCATTCCAACAGACGAAATGTTTTTCGTATCACTAATTATAGTTCAATTATGGCAACTCTGAAATCGACAACAAAATCACGCAAGTTTATAGAGCACAGTTTACATGTATGAGTATAAAAATATAGTGTCTCTAGTAAATTATGATAAAAAGGTAAAGTTATTAATAGCAAATTCGTACCATAAACAGACATTAAACTATAAATAAGCAGATTTAACCAAAACAACACAGTGAATATATATCATTATTAGTACGTCCTTCCTTGCCAGCAATGCTGTACTATTGGCAATATTGTTTGTAATGGAGCTCCCCATTAATAGTTAGGGGTTGTCAGCGGCGACAGTTACGACTGCCCGTCGGCAGGAAGCCTTAAGTCGGGATGATGCATGCTACACCGATGTACCTTACATCCTTACTTACATGCAAACAAATATAGATGTTGATAGTCTACAAGTTTTGTCAGCAGTGATTTAAAAAATTTAATAGTTAAATATAATCTGAATATACTGACAACTTTTTAAAGTAAAATGATGAGATAAATTTCTATATAAACAAACGCAAGGATTTATAAATGCGTTTAAAATCTAACCCTTACATAGAAAATATCCACCATATAAACTGAAATGTTATGTAATATTATCCGGCTTAAGACATTATAAAAGATATACATATACTTTACATTTAGCAAATTTCAGTAGGAATAAATTTGAATTTTAAAATATGAAACGTTATTCAAAGAGCTACTTTGAATTCAACTTAGTTCATGATAAAAATAAGAAAAGTAACTTTAATACATTTTGGCTAACCTCATATTGCATCCGTCAGTGTCTTTAAACTTTTATTGCAGCATATGCAATAGCTACCACTTTACAATCTCGACTACCATCATAGCTCTTTTCGCATCAAACTAAAACGAAACCGCATAGCGACCACTGAAACAATTTCAAAATGGAACAAGGGTGCCTCATACTTTGCATGAAAATACCGAGACGTCAACGTTTACAAATAACTTCTTCCCCCGTTGAGATAGTTTTTATTTTCTTCTCTACTGAAAGTTATATGAAAACATTAAAATTGAATCGCGGCCAAATATGTTAGTGGTTGGGAAGATGCAGGAGGCCGAGTGGTCGGCGAATACCAATCATTGAGCCGCGTGCATCTTATTAGCGACCAATATGGAGGCACCGCTCGCTACGTCGTAGACCATCGCTACGCACTGGTTGTGTATTTTAAGTTAACACACACTTACATTTCTATACACAATCTGTTACAAATTATTTTATATTAAGTATTAAATTAGATTTATTTGACACCCACTAGTATTATTGTTTACAAATTTCAAAAGAAATAAAATGTTTATTGTCACATATTTTGTAAATATATTGAAAATCATTCACCTTTAGTGGAAGTAGAAATACAGTGTAAGTAGAAATAGCTGATTAATTCCTAAAAATTTTATTTAAATATTTCACACGGCATGTTAGTTTTTTCCAATAAACTGGACTGCGATATTTTTAAAATAACGTATAATCTCTGTACAATTATTGTTGTAGGTTTTAATTCGTTGGTATATTAGATCTTCGCTAATTTTATAAAATCGATGCTAATCGGAGGTGAGAGTTCGACAGCCGGTACCATCGTAAGAATATTTCAGAGTCGCTGCGGTGATAAATCAAACTCGAAACCGTAATGAAAGCGAACGGATCGCGTCGCGAGGAGAGGGAGGAAAAAATATCACGGAAAAAATCAGGTGCGTCCCCCGGTCGGTGCCGAGAGAAAAACAGTCGGGCGTCGCGGCGCTGGGCCGGGGGGGCGGTAGCGCGGTGGGGTGGGGG
>DWGJ01001651.1:0-18807 GCA_018246895.1 Aspitha aspitha aspitha
TTTTTGGTGGCGTATTATTTTAAATCTATAATATCTTCTAAATTATTTATCCGATTCATATAGTGTAAAAGACAATTATGATCTATATAAAATGTCGAAGCTAACGAACTCATTTCGTTAGATAAGGATTAATACTGAACTAAACTGACTTTCTCAAGGTCAACACTATATCTGTAGCAAATTTCATTAAAATCGGTTTAGCGGTTTAGGCGTGAAAGTCAAGCAGACAGACAGATAGACAGAGTTATAATCGCATTTATAATATTAGTAGGGATTAATACAATACATTAATAATAATTAATGCATTGTATTGTATTAATTTTCATTGTACTATAGCCATTTAAAGGTTAATCTTGAAAAGCAGCATGAGTGAAATAATAACAATATACTTTTATCTCGTTCATATAATAGCTGGAACATACATACAAAGAATTAGAAACATTTATTTTGACTTGCGACAGTTTCATACATGGCTACCTGATCTATAAATAGATCCATAAATTTGGACAGAGCCTGTATTATGCTAAACCGACATACCATTCATAAATATTCATAAAGTCAATTCTACATCCAGATACAGAACCTAGTAGTACCCAGTTATTTTAATAGTTATTTAAGTTAAAGATAATTACATGAGTGATATTGAGATAGCCCTATGTATTTTGTATAAGAACACTGAAATTACCCTTCAAATTATCTATACCCGATGTTCAGATATTGCCGGGTAAATTTCACAAATATATAACGCAATATCGGGTAAATACGACTCGTCCAATCAAACGTGTGGCCTCTGGCGACGCTACCTCAATTTGTTATTCGGGTTTCCTAACAAAATTGCAATTTATATCTTAAACTCTAACAGCTTTCTGAACACCTAGCAACATAATAAATATCATTTAAATATTTCTTGAAACTACAACATCGTGGTAGGCGTAAAATGTCTCCTATCTTTGTTGAACATCTTTGTGTTTGTCTTTGTCTATCATCATCATAAGGTATTAGTAATAATGTATAATAATAATTACATACCAGTATAACCGTTACTTTAAGTTTGTCTTGTGTATCTGGTATTTAATACGTAAAGTATTTTCTAAGGTGTAGGTAATTTATTCTTTAAAAAACATTAATTAACATCAGTAAGCAGGGAAATGATACTCGTAAGTGCTGGTAATAATAACAGCAAACATTAATTAACAAACAATAAAACATAAATAAGAAATTAAAACACGATGTATATGTACATATTTATATTTAATTTTGATGACCCTTGTAGGGATGTAGAGATATGTAGTGTCGCGACGGATATCGCGAAGGACTTGTGTGTGCGATGCATCGCACGGGGAATTCAATGTTTGCAATCAGACTGTGCCCTTTGGCAACGATGCTTCTATTCATATTCAGAGCTTTATAAAAAAAGGTGATCAGCACACGCACGTTGTGGGGACTATTTGGATCGGCAGTACTCAACGTTTCGTGTGGTGTGTCCATTTCATGTAGATTTATCTATCCTCCCAAACATTAAAAAATTTACCAGTTTTACGTAGCTATGTTAGCTACGTAACTTCTGTTAAAAAGGTGCAATATCTAACTTTTTAAATTACATTTAAAAATAAAATAAGGGTTGTGAAGAAGAATAAATGAAATAAACAAAGGTTTTTATTACGCCATCAGCAAACAAAATAAATTTCACACTCTGAGCCCCACAATTATTTTGGTCATAACGTCGTACTTAAGCGTAATACTTTGCAAAAATACCGTCCATTTACAGTGCTCAGTATGGCGATTTGTTTAAGAGCTGTTATTACGGTGCGACAAATACAATCAAAAGGTGGTTATTTCCAAAATTTTAATGAAACGCGACACAAACGAGCGCGATGAAATATTTGAGGCTCTAGAGCGGCCGATGAGCGTGCCGTCCGAGGGAAATGAAAACAAAACTGATTTTGTTTGGGCGTTAATAAAATATTTGTTCGTATTAATTAAACGATAATAACTGCCGCCCGTAGGCATATTTACCATTTTCCCGTATTACAGGTAAAGTTATGTCGTCGTATAACCGAATAACGGTGGTCTAGTGGTTGGCGACCTTGAGTGTTGAGTCACAGTTTGTAGATTCGAATCCTACAATGATAGTTTATGCACTGTACGCGTATTGTTTTTATACCCCAAATTATCTTTTGGATTAGAAATGTAGGTTTACATTATATACAGGTTTATCAGCTGTCTGTTATCAGCTTACTATAGTGCAGAGTCTGTCCGGTTTGAAGACAGTTTGTATGTGTGAGTTATATGTAGATGTTTATCATAATTATTCGTATCTCTTTGTATCGGAGTTCCACATATACAGACAGGTTTTCTTTTACTTAACAGTGGTGCTGTTAGCTGGTGTAGCATTGTTTTATCATTAAGAGAAATGTATATTACATTTATAATTCAAAACAAAAACATTAAGCGATACAATTAAAGATAAACGGTTTGTCTCGTCTCCAGATTTTATCTGTCCTTGAGCCTCGTGGTTCACGGTTGAAAAAACATCTCATTGTCACAATTCACAAGTAGGTATTCCCGCGCGATACATATCGCTGAGTTGTCCCGCTTGAATTGTTTACAGTCGAAAACAAAATGATAATAATGAAAGTTTTTAGCGGGCGGACAGGGAAAGATTTATTCACGCTTAGAAACTCATTTGCCTGGAATTGCCAGGGCCAAATAAAAAGCACCTAAATAGCTTGAAAATATAATATTTTATACTGAAATTGTGCCATGTAATGTCCCCTAATGTGCTCACATAAAAAAAACGCGCTACTGCTTCGGATTTTCCTCAAACGGACTTAATTTTATGTTAAGATCTTTTATGTTGTACCACTTCATAACCATTAACATAACGATATACCTACATTTTGTCAATTGCAGATTGCAGCTGTGAATGTGTGAAATATGGAGGATAATTTTTCACTGAATTTATTAACGAAAATCAAATAATAAAAGTCCGGTACTGTTGTAATCATTTAAAAATCGAATGCATGTCTATTTAGATGTTAAATATTGAATTATTTTATAACTGGAAAAAAGTGCTTACTGCTTTTTGTATAATTCGTTTAAATTCTTTTTACGAGTTAATAAGTTTTAGTATCAAAATAAGCTCACCACAAATAATAATGAACTTCGCTGAAAGCTACCTGGAAGCTTAATACGTGCAGGGGCGGGTGCCACGCGGTTGGAATTCATTTAAAAAGTCGTTGCTCAGAGTCACGTAAATAATAACATCAACTGTCGAAGCTAGTCGTGGAACTCGTCATACAAAAGCTTTGATGTTTGATGAAATGTAAAATGATGCGTATGTTAATGGGAAAGATGTAAAAATGTAAAATTATACTAGAGATATACAAATGGAAATGGAAATTCTTTGTGAAGGCTAACGATTTTGAAGAATCTTTTTATATTATGTATAGTATATTTTATTGTAACTATTCAATGCTGAAAAGAGTATTGGCAATACGCAAGATAGACGCTGAGGTAAACTGGGTTACTCAAGTACCAAGATTATAATTGTACCTGTAAATTGCCAATTACAAACGAGACAAATTGATTTAATTGACTTACAACTTATAAACTTACTTAAAATACGTATTTCAGTTCGCGATATCGCATTGCAAGCAGTTTGGACGGCGGGCAGAAATCACGAAAAACGGATCGTAAATTGCTTTATCACGAGAAACGAAAGAGCTGTTTCACTACTTTGTTCTCCGTCGCCAACTTTGTACCATTGTTTGTAACGTGTCGTATTTTCCTGTTACCCTACATCGCTAGGTGTTAACATTTAGAGAAAAACACAGAATATACATATACTTACATTGTTTTTTCGTGGTTTTTTTTTTCAGAAAATATGAGAATTAGGTTAATACATATAAATATACTCTGTTAATCTAAGTCTTATAATAACTTAAATACTCGTAAATAGCATAATTTATGAATAAAATACACTTGTACTAGACCTTTTTTATTTTATAATATCAAAGATAGAATAGAAGAGGACAAATAGAAAACAAAGTCGAGACAAACTCATATAAGAGTTCATTTCGGGGTAAATATAGTGAATTCGCTTGTACCACTAGTTCTATTCTAGTTTTATAAAAGTGTAAAGAAGTATACGTAGATAGAGTCAATTTACTTTATACGGGATTACGTTCTACGAAAATATCCAGTTTCCGAATCGAAATCGGTGAAATTGGAATATCGAATCGTATATTTCAACCGCGAATTGGATTTCATAGAACCGTAAAATGCTTACTTTAAACGAGTGCAAATACTTGGTAATCTTTTACTGCGTTTTTATATTTACGATAACGTTATTATCGAGTCGGTGTTACAGAGAAAATTTTATAATAAGTTAAATTGAAAATGTTTTGAGCATTCACTATTATGTCGTTCTAAAAAATACTATGTAGTTTTTATTGATGAAATAACAATACGATAGATAGATCACCTAAAGTTGCCTTTTGTCGCAGATAATTTGTATAAAGAACCACACACCACCGCGAAGCCAATGATGCCTAAGTTTGGTACGATTTCGGGAATTAGAACTTTTATGCCAATAACGTAATTTTACAATTAATCTTACCATTGATCATTTTAAACCTTCATACATATATGTGTACGAGTACGTACATACGTACAGTGACACCTATTTGCCATACTGGTAGAAAACAAAGTCAATTAACGGTACTCTTAACCTGGCCTGGGTTACGTGCATCTCCGATTAAAATATATACGCTTAAGTCTACCTAATTAATCTAATAGTTGAAATTGTCCAAGGTGAAATATGAGCTTCTTGACCATACTAACATTTGCAAAGCTCTTTTCAATACTATGCTATTGTTATGCCATTTTAGTTTGTCCACTTGTTCGCTTTGATAGGCCGCATGCCGGCTACAGAACTGTCAGTGACGTCATAGCTTCATGCGTATGCGAAGAGCAACCGCAAACTAATACGAGTTCGTAACAAATTCTTATTCCAGTGACGTAAGGTTTACTGTCGCGTGTAATCACGTAAGTGTAATTTTGTATAAACGTATGCGATTACAGTTGGCTTGTTTAATCAGTCGTACGCAGCGACGGCAAAACAACGACACAATAACGTAAAAACTGCTTCGTCATTGGTATTAAAAATGGCAGCGCCTGTTAATTTAGTACTGCGTTCTGTTTTTTCCCGAGTTTATTTTGCGAATAGAGTTTTCTGGTGCCGTATAAATAAATACAAATACAAAAATGTTGAGCTACAGTTTGCTACGAGATAGGCTGTTTGAGGTAACAACTAAATCTGGTAATAAGAGGCCTACGCCCTTCTACGGCTGTCGCTACGTCGTAACATACTCGTAGCATTGCGATGAGCTACTACAGCGTAAATATATCTACTACAGCGTAAAAATATCTATTACAGCGTAACTACAGCGTAAAGTATATTGACGTAACAAATCAATTAATTAATAAATGATTGAAGGAATGAATAATTTGTTTACTTTAACATGAGTACATCTAAATGTGACATTTACTTAGATTTTCATACATATTTGTTGTGAAAAAACAATTTTCGCGTTATGTTATATGAATCTTAAATAGACATATGAATTTGGATTCAAATTGACAATTGGTATGTCAATTTGAATCCAAATTCAAATAATTATAAAACTCTTTAATTTTTATTTTACATTTTATTCTTTTGCGACTCTAAATGCCTGTACGTATCGAATATTTTTAATATTTAAATTAGTCCCGTCCTCGCTTGTTGGATGTTTTTAAGCCATTTTGAAAGCCATTGACGAACTTTAATGATTCTAATCTATGGTGTATCTTTTAAAGTTCAATTATTTCATCTATTTTACAAATTAGATAATGATAACACAAAGAAAATACATATAATAGAAATTATATACCTACACCGGTTTTGTCTATTTATTTAGATACATATATAAAATGCCACGACTAATTTAGCCGTGAACTAAGACCCGTATTGAAGTATATACCGTAAGAACGTAGATATACATATTACGAGTATGTATGATGTATGGCGTAGTTGATTACTCTGCGCCGCGCGACGGATGCGTTCGTATCCGACAACGAGCGCGTTCCCAGCCGACCGCGAAGTTGCGAACGGACAGCCGCGACGTACACCGCTGCATGCGATGATCACTTTCAGGGCTATAACTGCAAAGAATGAACGTACTACTAGATTGCTAGGACGACGAGATTGATTGTCGATTCCTACCTACGGTAACGTTTGTTCCCGTCACCCGTTTACCTCTGGTTTTTAAATGTATTATCAATTCTGAAGTATACAAGGATACCCTTATAAAAACGGTATAAAATTACCTAAAACTTATTTATTTCGGCTTATGTGTAAGTACCTACTGTACAATAACATTGTTGAGAGATATCCGGAACGAATATTATAAACTTATTATACTTATTTAAGATGGCGCGATGCACTCGACTATATATAGACAGTTTATTGCGTGAACGTTAAATGCTGGCGTAAGATTTTCGAGAAAACCATATAATTATTATGTCATAAGGTATAAAAATATATTGTAAATGATAAGAACTGACTATGTAGTTATGCCGCTTTATAGAAATATAAGTTTGTCCATAATAAATAAGATTGAACATTCAAACATTACAAAAAGTTACGAAGCTTCCTCAGTGCATTGGTCCACGTGGTACTTTTATATACATATATCCACGTGGTATATTTGTACTGGCTTGCAATTGTTTCCTCCATCCATCTTCGATCAACCTTCTGGATATTAGAATTTACAATCTGCACAATACTATTATAATGTTCACATTTATATTTGATGACGTCATCAGCTTCACTCCAGTAGCAGAGACCGAGCGTCACACTCGACGGCATACTGCTTACTGCGTAATAAATGTTTTCGCTGATGCAAATTGTCTACGAAATAGCTGCACATATTATCGTAGTATTAAGAACAGTTTTGGCAGAAATATATCATTTTAAGCGAATAAGATACTGTTAGTTATGTATACACTCAACATTATGCAAATTTATATAAACAAATAGAACTTCGTGTTTATTTTATAGTTACAATAATACTATTTAATAAGTAACTTGCTACATAAGATTCGATGATCCAAATTGTGTCTTGGCCTCCAACTTTCCTCAAATTACTATTTAACTATAAGTAATTATTAATCACAATCCATCATGAGGTCCAAGAAAGAAGCTAAAATATCATCTTAATAATAACATATCAAAATTCATCGCTATTCAAATTAAATTCTTTGCCATGATATTTTTCACGGAATACTTATTATCTTTATTAAATCGTGGACTATGAACCTCCGTATAATATTAAAATGTTATAAATATTCCGCCAACGTAAAGTTTCTAAATGAAATATAAATTCGCGGGAAATAAAATATTTTATACCCCAACGTTTTCAATTATGACTTTACGGCCGCATTAAAAAACAAAGAGCGATTCCGTTCACTTCCGACTACCGTTTAAGTTTACTTTACCGATTCAAGAAAAATATACGTACTCGCAGTTGAAGCGGGCTTTTAATTAAAACTGCTGCGGCTTACTCTATGAACACCAGCAGCGGTCCTTTTGCCGCTGCTTTACACAGTACGAAGTACTGGCCGAGATCGTAGCCCACTTAGCCGCTACGGCAACCACACTCGTCCTTTATACACAGCAAGATACACCAATACACGAATACTCGAATACTTGAATACACGAAGCTGTTATTCAATTACCGTTTTACGGTCGATAATTCCAACCGTGATACAGTCAGATGATTATAACGCAACAGATATATATGTGATCACACATACAGAGTCATGGATAAAAACAATATGCTTTTAAAAAACAATTGCCAGTGAATTTTAAATACACAAAGATTGTGTGTAAGCACATAAGTTGAAAAAGGGAAAAGTAAGAAAATATCGTAAAATATTCCATTAGGATATTTGCATATTGAATATAAAAATTATGTAAATGAAGTCCGAATGAATAACACTTTAGGAGTATCTAGTATCTACTGGTTGAATGACTGTGTTAATATCAACGTTAATTGTATTTTGCAGTGCTTGAACTTCTTTATTCCGTTCTTATGAGGCTACAGAGAATATAATAGCACCCGAGGCATTCTAGATTAGTTCTTTAGGGCACTTATGGATGAAATAACTGGCAGCCTTGCATTTCTGTCTTATTTAATTCAATTATCAAGGGCGACTATTTAAACTCTAGCTGAGTTAAGTATCACGCCAGTTACATACACCTATAACAACGAAATATGAATTTGAAAATCTCAATAGAAAAGTTTCGCATTGTGTAAATAAGTTTAAAAGGAACTCGACTTTTCAGTAATACATAAAAAAGTTCTACCTTCATTTAAATGGAAATCGAATAAATTGAGCTCCATCGTCGCATTTTATATTTGAACGACACACGAAAATAATATTTTCTATGTAGAAACGTTTGACCGAGCTGAATTTTAATAGCATTAACGAGGGCAAAATATTATTTAGTCTTAACATTTTATTTGTAAAGCTTGTTCGTTATTTCGCTGAGAATAAAAACGCAATTTTAAACCGCGGAGGTTAACAAAAGGTGCAGTTTTAAGCACGGCCGCACTCGTCGCTGGAATTACTATGGCTTTAATGGCAGGATCTTTCAAAAATACCGAGCCTCAGGCCCCTAAACAATGCAGCTTGTAATGCATTTCATTAATGGATTTTAAGCTGGATTATACGTGTACGTGTACGCAGACTATTCCAAAGGAAGATTTTCAAATACGATGCAAGTATTTCAAACGAGTTCCCTGCATTGTTATTCTCTATTCAAATTTATTCGTTGTTAACAATAATAGCAAGCGCTCGGCTTAGCCCTGACACGGTTTTTAATCGACAATTGGATGGGTGGTGTTTAGTGTATAGTTTTCTCGAGCGTTTTCGTGCTTCGGAAGGCATGTAAAGTTGACATAAACAGCTGTAATCGTTAAACCGCGGCGGATGCTTAAAATTATTATGAAAACATCCGACAGATGTGTTGGCCACTACCCGTATCTTCGCCAATCTGTAAGCGGGGAGTATAAAAAAATGTAGTAAAAGTAGGAAACATAAATAGCAAATTTTTTAATATCTCAATTACGAACTTTTACAAATAATCATAATTTTTTTTACAGAACGTAACTTTTATTATTGGTATTTGATATTGGTGCATATTGATCTCTTGGTCCAGTTCTTATTTAGACTTTGTTCTTCTCATTACAGAGGTAAATTCTTGTACCTCTGTGAATGTCAGACGCTATTATTATTGATATAACTACAAATTCTTTGTAGTATTTGTTTTCGTTTAATAATATCTTATTAAAAGTTTCCTTTCCAGATGTGATGCCAAATTAGGCAGAGCCTGGATTATGTATAACCTAACCACACAATTAGGAGTATGTACATCATTAGACCAGACTCAGTGGAAATAATCACACAAGTATATTTGTCGTAATTTGGAGTCGAACCCACAAAAGCCGGTTCGGTTGTAGAGTGCATAAGCCACTGGACCTACAGGTCGTTCATGCTTGTCACTATATACTTGTATATCGAAGTTTATTTCGAACAAACATTACACAGTTTGTTTTGTGATATTCTCGCATGGGCGGTGGCGCGAATTCAATAACTCAACTAGAAGAAGTCGCGCCTCTCGGGACTCCATAAACACAATTATACGGGATCACTGCGGTCGCACTGAATAATTTAGATCAAGTTCGTAAAGTGAGTGTTGAGCTCAACACTCCTGGTTGAACGAAACGTATATCCAAACTATTCGTTACTAAGCGAAATGTGACCGATGTAAGCGTAACACTTCGAATGGTGATTGATCTCAGCATCAATGACTAAATATATTCTCACTTATACTTATAAGTAATTTTTGATACAAATTGATGACATGTGATAAATTAGAACTAAAAGCCATTACCGGTTAGTATTAGATAGTTTGGCTTAGCACGAAAGTATTTGAGAAAAAATGGGTATAGTTCTCGATTTTAGCCGCCATTAGTTCACTGCTAGTCTAAGCGATTATTTCATGAAATATGCATTTGTGACTTATATATACATACGTATTTGGGTGCAAAGAGGAGGGAAAAGGGGAATCCATTGCATATTCTGGGTTATATATCAACGTACGTGAACATGAATCTTTAGTAGAGTTTTTTGAAAATTTCTTATCGAAACTACAAGCTCAGTGTTTCACCCATTGTAAGTACACAGCGCAGTAACTATAGCAAAAAAGCCTCATCTGCAAGTGAGAGGTTTTTTGGAGTGTGACCAACTGCGATGGCCTACTGGCCGCAAGTGGGTTTCGTAGGGCTGCCGTGTCCTGTATTATTATTTGCGGAATATTTTTTCGGAATATGAACAAAGGCACCTATTTTCGTTAATATTCAGTTGTGATTAGTATTGTAAAAGTAGTCAGTGAAGAAGAAATAAACACTTTCTTTTTTTACTTTTTCACGCAATTGGTAATGGTCAGTAAAAAACTTTGATAAGTTTGTTAATTTTCGAATATCAGTAAATCTAGATAGGATCGAACGCAAATTTCAGAATTTACCGGAGTTTTAGGACTTACTAGTCACGTGGCAACCCTAGGTACATACATATGCCACATTTTTATTTATCTGAGACAGAGTGTTCTTCATATTGCAGCATGCTTCAATTTTTTATTAATTGACACAATCTCTTGAACTCTTTTCAAAAAATATTTTGGTATGATAATTAGTCAAGTCCGCCAGTATTAAAAAGTTTTACCTTTTTTTATTTCTAACTGTACAAAAAGAATTGGCATAGGGTTTATTAAACAGGCAATTGATGCTAATCTTCAGTTTTCATCATCTTTTAACAAAAACAACCTTATTATAACGTGTATCTTACCTAAACATTTCACATTGTCTCTGTGTGCGTTCTTTCATAAACCCAGACACAAATAAGAGAAAACACGGCAGAAAGACAATACAAAGCACACCATTTTTATTTGACTGACATTTGTGTAACTTATTATAAGTAATATGCTAATTCTATAGAAATATTTAAAAGTATTTTACGTACTTTCTTTAATCAGTAAATGAATATTAAATATTCAAATGTCGAGTGTGTAATTATGTACTCCTACTACGTACCGGGAAAGTTGTTTGTTTGATCAAACGGTCTCGAGTAAAACCACACAAGAATATGTAAGCACTAGCTAATATGTTTTCCTGAAAGGGAAATTTGTAACTTTCTCATATTTACCGGATATCCTTTGTTTGAAAACTTTGGTCGTTTGTTAAATTAGCGCAAAATAAGACTTGGCGTTATCTCTCTCCGTCATTCAGCCCTGGAACAGGGGAGCGTGGTGAAATATGGGGCACGATTACTGCGGTTGCAAGAGAAACCTGTGCCCAGTAGGATATAAAGTGGACTGGGTAAATACAGTGCGGCTGGTCAGTTGACGTGAGGTGACAGATGAGCAATAATTGTGTATGATTTATGACTAAACAACATTATCTAATATACTCGTATGTTCAATAGTAACTCGCTTAAGCAACGTAGACTAAATAGGGTTAGTTTAAAGGGAAATAAATCTTTTAATATCGCGACAGATTTTTATAACAAGTCTTTTAGCTCAGAGTTTGAGTTTCTATCTATGTACTCGTCAGTTACGATAATTCATAGTTACATATTGTTCTTGTATATATATTTTCGACCTTTCATTGTTATAGTGTTAAGTTCTTACATTGTATTTATATACGATGTTAAGAACAAAACACAACAGGAATATCCGCCGCGTGCTAACAATGTGTACCTACCTATTCATAAATTTTATTTCTGCAATTAATAAAGGTAATAAACAAAATATAACAAAAGATGTTTAAAAAACATGATAAAAAGTCTTATCGTTTAATAAGTCAATAGGACTTTACAAAGACACCCCCATGGACTATTTTAACGGAGGGGACCACCTGTGGGTTTTGTTTTTGATAGAAGTAGGGGAGTTTATTATGCTAAATTAACCCAGGGGAGGCAGGTAATGCAAATGTGAACTTGTCTACCTAAACAAGATCAGTCAGGAATTAATTAATCGATGTTCGCTGATATCGTACTGCATAAAAATTACCATTTAAGGTTATTATTCTATGACTATTCTCATTAGTTACTATTAGTCATTATTTTCTACTAGCTGACCCTGCGAACTTCGTTTCGCCTTAGAGATGATAAATAAGCAGATTTTTGATTTCATTGAATTCGCTTGAAAGTGTAATTCCGTTCGACCGCGTTTCCGTGAAGTCACAATAAAATGCGGTCGACGGGATAAAAAGTATCCTATGTCCGTTTCCTGGTTCTAAGCTACCTCTCCACCAATTTTCAGTCAAATCGGTTCAACCGTTCTTGAGTTATAAATAGTGTAACTAACACGATTTTCTTTTATATGTATAGATTTTAAGTTTTTGTATAGTAATGATGATTGTGTGGAAACAATAATAACTATGAATTCGCACTCATTGTTTCTATTTTCGAGAGTAAGGGTTCCAGAAGTAGTTGACGAGCAGGCATGTCAAATGATGTTAATTGGTCACTCGAGCCCGTTGACATCTGTATCCAATTTCAGATGAAACTGAAGTTCTATTCGAAATCAGGTGCTGACGAGCTGAAATGATACTTCATTTGTCAGTATGTTTACCTGTCGCACTTTGAAGCTAAACATGTAATAAAAATCTTTACGTACTGATATTTTTGCAACGTCTATGTGACAATTTTTATATACTTCACAACCATGTTAAATTCGTCATACTATTTAGACTCGTCTATTCCATTCACAATATAATGTTATTTGTACATATACCTACATATCTGTCCGGATTTAACTAAAAATCCTAGACATCGAAGAACTATGTATTTCAAATTTTAGAGGGACTCGGAGTGTTGATGAACTAAAAATCTATTGAACTAATTTAAATGAATCTGTTTTTAAACCACATGCCTATTTTTTACGCCTAAGCATTAATGTACGCCCCGGGACACGGCCGCAGTTACTATCTTTGTAAATTACACATGCAAACATTTTAAATTATTTTCGCTATTTATAAAGGATTTTTGCTAATAAGCTAGAAATTATAGTAAACGATTCGTCACTCCTACTTATTACGTTAAAAATTTATACGAATGAAGGCAATAAATGTTAATATATACAGTTTAAAGTCAAATTAAAAACAGAAACCCCTCTACGCTTAAACAAAGCATAAAATCGTGCAACGTCGGTTGAGGACATGTTGAAAAATATAAATGTGACTACAAATGCAGTGGCAATTATTGAATTATGGGGAATACAAAATAGAGAGACCCATAATTTCACAATTATAAGAAATATACTGTTTTGATTTAAAATACCTACCTATATTTTGATGTTATTCCATCTTATATTATCGCCAATAACGTTAGGTTTTCACATTAAAATAGCAACACACAACACGCCTGGTAGCGTGGGTAGCTTTTATTTATTAAATTTATTCGAAAACGATACTTTTATCTTAGGAATTGGGCCTCTAACAAAGAAGCGTCCACCATCAAAGTCGGGTAAGCATTTAGATAGGTAGATAGAATTTCTAAGCACATTTCCAGTACAAATATAATCGTATTCCATGATCAATATCGTATCTTTTCTCAGGACAAAGATAAAATTTCCTTACAAAGTAACGAGAGTGCGGCCTGATAATATAGTACGTGACATTTAGATATTTTTCAGTAGGATGCACGTGCATGAAATACAAGCATCTCTTGTTTTACTGTTAGTGTGCTGCAATATTTATATTTACGATAAAAGTGGCTTCATACATTCGTAGCACGCTCCGCAATGATCATTTTGTTCAAGTTTCACGGTACGTTAGAATAAAATTTCAATTGGGAGGTTACCCCTTTGTAGTTGAAGCGGATGGGTACCATTGAAAACAGCGTATTTATGTTTACATGTCATTAGCGAGCCTGTTTGATGGTGCACAGCGCACGGCAAAACAGGTCCGTGTGTGCATAGATAGTGCAAAGCTGCTACCTTGTGCCGGAAGCTATTTTAACTAGATCCTTTGTGCTTTATTTACGTTAGGCATTGACTATTTATTTCCTTTTACTGTGTACTTTTATTTGTAAAATTTCATTTGTTATACATTTTAATTATATAACAACATTTGTTTATAGTCATCGTTGTTGCACAAAAAAATTAACAGCAATTTACTAAATAATTGAAACATCACATTATGGTAGTAACGTTATTCAGTTATTTCTTCCAGACAACCTTTGGAAGGAGTAATAGAATATTGAATTAGGTGGGGTTCACACTGCACATATCCTTTCGTAGCTTCTCTTAATTAAATAAAACCTTTCTTATAATAACATTTATATTATTCAATATCATATAATGATTTTAATACATTGGCAAACTATGAAATTAAAGTTTTCAGTATATAAAGACGTACGTACTATCTACGTACTTACATGTAAATTTTTCCATTAATATATCCTGGGACTGAATAATTATGCAGCTTAAAATGAAAACTTATAAAAAATATACCAAAGGGAGCATATTTGAATTTATAACAACAAATTTTTGTATTCACAATTTTTTCTGAACTGCGTTATTGAAATTGGAAGTTTCGTGTTTTAATATTCACGAAAACGCTATCGCAAATTTGAAAAACGGCCGAGTTCTTAATAGCTTTCAACGGTTTGAGCTAAACGCAGGCTTAATTTCATTAAATGACTCCTATTATAGCATAAACGAGTCGCTTGCATTACCTACTCCGAATAAAATAAGAGCCATTTTTAATTACTCATTCATTACGTACTAAATGTTTTTTGCTTTTAATATACTTTTAATATAAAGAAATTGCTAGCTGTTCATGTCGTTAAGCATAATTACTAAAACTATTTTATCTTCGTTCCGGAGAGTTAGGTATGTATTCTTTTGGTTTAGTTTTGGTAAGTAATACGAATTCCTCAAAGCATTTTACATAGATGTGATGTGTATTCGTATTTAAAGTTAACATGATCTTTAAATCGAAAATTAACATTGTTTAGTAGTCCTACTTAATGTTCCCGGTTACATTTATAGGAGGCCAAGGAACAACAAGGTAAAACGTGCAGGTTTCCATCGATCACTTTATATGTATTACACTCGTTGCAGGAATACCTCGCACGTGGCGCGCCGTACCCGCTGCGAATCGATTTCCAACGTAAAATTTATTAGCTTCATATCGAGTATTTATCGACTATCTGCCTCTCCTCGCTGACGGCCGCGCGAAATTAAACCGGGGATTGGATCCAGGTGTGCTTTTACGAAGCCCTCGGATACTTTTAATATTATTAAATATCGTATGATCCTTTACTATAATACTCAACTAAACTTATAAGTTTGTGTAAGTTTGTTTTTGATGCAGACATAGTGTTATATATGTATACTGTATATTTATACCAGTTTGCATGTTTATGTAAGAAGTGGAGTGTAATGTTGAGGAACTTGATAGTATTTATTGTTGTCGTTGTTATTCACTATGGTGCGAAGCTAAAAAAATTAAAGGAAGTTAGCGATTTTTATAAGTCATACACAACTTAACGAAACGTATTAGTAATATAAAATTATCTTTAGTAATCTGATATTATATCAGGTGGCTTGTTAATTCCTCTTCGTAGCGTGTGTAAATAATAAATAACACGTTTAAAACTAAGCCAATTTTGCCTGAGCAATGAAAAATCTATGCAAATTTTTCAGTTATAATAATAATTTATCTCCATTTATATTAAAAATGGGTCTCTCCTAAAAGAAATACTATGAAAATGATATAAAAGCCATACATATACATATAACCATTTAACCTTCCCCTGACATCCAATTCACGTTATTCACCTATGTGCTTTTCTTTATTAGAATAGAGTAGCAAACGAGAACACAGCAGTCACAAGTGGCCACTGCCGCCCATGGACATCCGTTACCGACTCCTAACAGTACTGCAGGAATGGGAATGTTAGTGATATTAGCCCAGTTAGTATGTGTTAGTAGGTGCAGTAAGTTAGTAAGTGTTAGTTAGTAGTTACCCTATCAGAACTCGGTCACAGATGCGTTGCTACTCTTGAGGACTAAGATGGTCGCCTCTAGTATACAAGTGGACCGGCATCCACACCCTTCGAACCGAAATACAGTCGAAACAACTGCTTCACGGCAGAAATATGTAGGTGTGGCGATGGTACTTCTCCGGGCGAACCGAATACAGGTTTTATCACCTCCAATCCCACTATTGCCCGATCCGTAAGTTACAGTCTCGTTTCAGTCAACTTCAGTTTTGAACGTCTTTCATATTACAGCTGCTTAGCGGCGGAAATACCACGCAAACAAAAGACGTCTACATTTATAACTTTCATATAATGCACATCATCCTCATTATTTTATCGTTCCGCCGTTGCATAGGAGTCTCTTCTGAGTGTGAGAAAGCTTAAGGCTATTACGTGGCTGAATGTGGATTGAGAGATTTCATATGCCTTAGAGAACGTTACAGACATCTTTAATGCATCCAGGTCTCTTTAAGATGTTCTCCTTCACTTGTTATAGCTGTTATTTTCATACTACCTTTGTAGGTGCGAAGATTCGATCTCAGGTACCTGAAGACACAAGCTGGAATTTAAACCACTATAGGCATTAATTTTATTTAATGTTAATTTTAATTTTAAATATTTTAAAATTTAATGTTAACACACGCATGCAACTAATAATAAAATAGAAAACCGGTGTAATTACCCTACTTTGTACTGACTGAGTATTAACAAAATATGTTAAAATAGGGTAAATACAATATTTATATAATAAGTAATACTTAGTAAATTATTCGTTGTGATATTTCTATTAAAAGTAGATGTATGTAAATACGTAATCCATCAAGTCTCATATTGCTTGGAGTAAAAAATATGGCGAAGAATTTTATTCGAATGCCACAAATTCGTCGCCGAGTAGGTCGTAATGTACTGACATCACCCTCACTCTGAACCTTTTACTATATACACCTATATATTTTATTATGAAAATATGTAATAATAACAGCTTTCCAAGAGCTATATAATTGTAGAACTGTCACTGGCAATTTGCTATATTTTCCGTTTTGTTCAGTCTCAATTTCAGAACATATTCCGACTTTAACAATGCTCTTCCATATAACAGTTCGAAGTTGTAAATATCGAAGCACATGTTTTATTCGCGACATAGAAATGAGTGTAACAAATAGCGATGCGAGTCTGTGTTTGTTTCCACTTTGTTGTCTTCCTGTTAGTCCTGTTGCGTACACATTTAAATTGAAGCAAAGTTAGAATAAAAAGCATTTGCATTGTAAATGGCATAGTGCGCTTTTCAATTACGCCTACAGATTTTCTCTTTATGACGTGGAAAAGAAAAGTTAAAATACATCTAATAAATTAAAACTTCAACAGCAAAATATAATAACTATGAATATAAGATTTGTAAATGTATAACAAAAATATATCAATATTAAATTTTGTAATTGAATAAAAACATAGCATATTTAAAAAAAAACATAGAAACTATGATATCACTCGGACAACGTGTGTATTTATTGCCACGAACCTTCAATGCTGTTAAGTTTCACTCAACTTATTGTTCTTTACACAGCCAGATACCTACTTCAAACTAGCATGAAATATTAGACTTAAGATAAGTAGGTAGGTTCATTTTAAATTACAGGAATAGTCATTACGAGTGTAAAACTTTATAAATGTCTGTAAATATCTTATTTGGATTGTTGTTAAAATGTACTTATATGAGTATAACACGTTGAGTACTAAAACACGTCCATTCATTAAATATTCCGCAATAAATCGATATTGACGTTCCGTCTGCTTTGTGTAGCTTTGGTCCATGATCGATTTTTCTGTTATAAAAATAACAATGGATATTATTAGGTGCTTTGATAGATTTAAACTCAAACCGTAAATAAGGTCAAATCTTATTCGAACTTAATGCCCTAAATTAACTGCCGTAGTGCCACTTTACGATAGCTTTGATCTTCAATCTTCTTAGTGCTACAATATTACCAAAGTATGCTTCAACTGGCACTCATTAAAAACACTGAGCTGAAAATCCAGTGATATCCAGCTAATCCGTACAAAACCACATGATTCATTTAAATAAAAATCAAGATCCGTTAACTTATAGGTCGCCTCTCATAGTAAGCAGGTTTAAGGCCACAGACTACTATACCAGAGTATACATATGTATGTTGCTGGTAACTGTAAGAAGAGATACTGAAAAGTGGCTTCTTTGCACAACTCTTTTGTAGACATTGCAAGTAATATCTATTTATACACTAAATTCACAGACGACTGGTGTTAGAATTCTGCTTATTATTGGTAACAAATTCATCAGTGTTTCTAGTGTTATGTTGGAACATTTGCTGTTTCCTTACCTTCTACACAATAAAAGGCCGATACCAAACTGCCGATATACATTCGATTCGTCGGTCCGTTAAAAAATATGACCGCTGCCCGTGTGTCCGATATTAATGTCCTGGCACACAACTATGGCTGTACGAAGAGTTGTACATTTTTAAAATCAAACACCACTCGCTTTAATTGCAAAGGAAAATATCATGAGGCAACACATGTAATTTGATTGACCTCGTGGTTGAGTGGTTAGAGACCCTGACTGCAAAACCGGAGATCGTGGGTTCGATTCCTACCCAGGACAAACATTTGTGTGAT
>DWGJ01001652.1:0-18806 GCA_018246895.1 Aspitha aspitha aspitha
CCTTCGTGATCAATCTGGGCATCTGGGTGTGGTGGGGGGGATAACTGAAGTCAGACTCGTCAGACTTCAGTATGAGCCCGAGTCTCCTTCGCAAATATTTTGTGTCACCTAATGCTGATTAAACTAATATTGCATTATAATATCTGCTGATATATTATTTATTTTGCTTAGGAAGACATCGAAATTGTAAGAATAAGATTAATGTTTCTAGGCGGGTTGATTGTTGTATAAATTGACTTAATAGCGAACTAAGAGCCTAAAAAATATTCAAATCGCAGGTGTTGCTTTATATTTTTCTAATTACTAAGTTTTAATTAATAATTAGGTTTTCATAATATCTGTAGGACAAGAAACAGTTTTCCTCATTTCATATTCTTTCTTATGTTAATTGCGTTAATCAATAAATAGGCCTAATTGGACACTACTCGTATATTAATGTTGCTGCATTCTCTTGTCTTCTAACCAGATCACACAGGGCAAGTGTTGCTGCGTTTCAGCAAACATAGATACACGAATAATCCTTTTATTGACGAGTCAACGATAAAGTATAAGATTGGTTTTGACAGTTTTAGACAAAAGCTGTATTTGTTATTAACAAATTGTTAATAGGTAACTTGTTAGAACATCTTGCCTCTAAAGCTCCTGTAGCAGTATGTTTCTTTAGACGTGTTCAGAAAAACCAGAAATAGGTTAATAACCTAGCGGCGGGCACTATATTCACTTTTGTGCCGGTTCTGTGCAATTAAAAATTAATTTAAAGTGCATGGGTGTGGTAATTACAGCTCGTAAAGATCACCCAATTGAACAGATGAATCATTCCGATTTGCATTTTAATCTCTGGTATACAATTTTAAGGCTGGCTCTATCACAAGACAGGTAACTACACGTTATTAACTTTAGGTGGACAGTCTTATTCTTGTAAAGACGACATAGTAAATTTGCTATATGCCTACTATAATATACTATAGGTATACGTACCTATAATAACGTTTCGACGAAACCAAGTATCATACTTCTTTCATATAAAATATCTGTTTTATTCAATCAGTTGAATCATGTTAATGACGGGTAAACTATTAATCATGTGCAAAGAAATGGAGGCGTACAATCTTATCGAAGCAGATATGTATATTGACAAGTTGGTGCTATGTGTCAGTGACAAATAATCTCAAGAATTAACCTAAAAGTATTAAAAAACTAATAAGTAAAAAATAATATCACCGGTCATAAGTTTTGCTCATCTACACGTTTGAAAAATGAACAAATCATATTACTCACTCACGTCCACAAGAAACTCTTAAAGTTTTGTTTTTAAATGTTCTCTAGAAAAATAGCAGAAAAGTAAAAAAGTAGGTAATACCTGCTGCTCCTTTTTAAATGTAAATTCGTTAAAATGGCTGCCCTACTCGCAATTCCCGTCGCTTTTTTATAACTATCCAGTAATGAGTATCTAATCTTTTCTACAACATCTTCCCAGATTGCTTTCGTGTGCTTTAAGCGATAAACTTGTAATGGACTTATTAGCTATAAACACAGAATAATCTACGCATAGCCCTGAAGCCGGTTTCTTTTAATTTTATAACGCGGAGTTAATAATAGCAAATTTACTGCTTAGGTCTGAATACGTTAATTATTTTTCATTTATTCTATAGCGGACTGTATGGCGTCGTTCTTGACGAACTTTAAAAAGAAACCACGCCCTACATTTGCCACCGGTTCTGATTGGTCGTAAATTCTCTCCGTCATTCCCAGCTTTGTTTAAAGAACCATTCAAATTAGCAACTAAACTCTGACGTTTTTTGTTGTTATTAGTCATAGGTAAATGTTGTAATATCATTAGATATACCACTAAAAAAACTTCTGTAACGTGTTCGCGTTTGAGAAAAATTAATTGGTTAACAAATAATAGAAGAGATAAATATTGTGCATATTGTTTTTCAATGAACTTTTAAATGATTTTTGTATATTTCTAAACGAACTATAAAACAAATTAAACTGTTGTGTTATTATGAATTAAGTATTGTAATATTATATGTATATCTTATGTAAGTATATCGCCACGAAAAGTAAAAGATACAACATATTGATACATTGTATTTATAGTTTGATGTCAAATTAACATGAATCGGATATTTCTACAGTACCTACGAGTATTTCACGCGGTCAGACTAAATATTTGTTAATTCCACAAACGTTTACCCGTCGACGACCCGGAACCCTGTTACACGTTCAGTATATAATAGGTATGGTAAGCAATTATCTTTGGGGCATCATTTTGCCCATGTTGAACATCATTCACAGTAACGCTTTTTAATAGACAGCATAAAAGGCATTAAAGTTGTACGAAAAAAAATTATGAAAATAGTAACACATACATATACCATACCTACCACATATGGCATATTAATGACAAATATACGTAGACATAGGGTTGTGTCACCAACTTTGGAAACCGCTGTTAAAATAAACAAATATTAAATACTTCAGTTTCTATTCAACACCTTCAAACATTATAATCTCTCTTAGGTAACGTGTTAAGTATATATTATGAGTTATAAGCTAACCGATATCAAGGTAAATAGCTTAGAAAATAAATAGTCTAAAAGCTAACCCAACACTTAAAACTACATAAATAATATTTTATTCTAAAGAAATTGAACATGAAAGAAAACACCGCAAACGGACGAGCGCTATCTTCGAAAAGTCACGTTCCGGAGCTCCTTGTAACTTTTATACGAAATCTAACCTCATTATTCTCACGCCAACTTGCTTTTAAACTGGCTAACTAAATATTAAATGTGTTATTAGTGGTTGAAAACTCTGTGGAATTTGAATCCTCCAACTCATTCCCGTATCTATTTCCATTGGTCTATTACAGTGTCTTTGACAGTACGTATAATCTATACTTATGTATTTTTTGAAATCTTCTTATTGCTGCACCGTTGAACATGGGTTTCCTCTCATAATGAGAAGCTTATGGCTGTAGTCTATCACGCTGAAAGTGCGCATTGACCGTCTTTAGACATGTTGGAAAACATTTTGGAGATCTTTACGGAGGAAAGATTTCCTCACAAAGAGTTCTTTCACAGTTATGTAGCAGATTTTTTATGTAAGAAGCGTTTGTAATTTTTAAAGACATAGTGACGTACCGGGATCTGACGGCTAGACTCCACAAGCTTATCACCGCCCTTATACTAATATACTTCTATTTCATTAAATATTTAGATAAACTTACCGGTTCTACCACACGTTCTAGGATAAATAACAAAAAAGTTCTATTTGGATACAGCCGTATAGACAAAATAAAAAAACAACATAACACTACAGTTGTATCTTGGTGTTCGTATAAAATGTGACCTCATTATTCTCACGCTCACTTCCTTGTAAACTAGCAGAACTAAAGATCAAATGCTTAGCTACGATTGTGAAATTTTTGGTAGCCGTGTCTCTCACGGCATGAAATCGTCCAGTAATGGCCTGTAATGACGCTCGGCGACACGCACTCCTCTCTCATCTTGTTCCAAATTTTCATTTTATTCGTATTATAAAGTCAGACGTACATATTAGAATTTATCACACGCTGGATATCTGCATTTATATGAACCAGTTTGTCTATATATAAATATATATACACGGAAAACCATAATATACTTATAGAAAAATCAGTACTCATATTGGTTTATAGTTTCTAAGTCATTACTGGTTAATTATACAAAGAAGGTCAATGTCATTCTGCTAATCACATTCAATAAATTTAGGGATCAATTTGTAACACATTGTGGTTGGTTGTCCACAAGCAAAACCATAATGCTTGTTACTGACGATCCTCGCTTACTTCCTCCTTACTTATAAATTTCTTACCAGAACGATTATTTATGGCCACCAGTATTTAAATAATTCATATGTTCCTACCGTCTATCCTGTGCGACACGGACCGGCGACTAATACATATTTAATAAACCTATACCCCTCGGTAATAAAGACAACGGACCAGACACGAAGAGAAACAAAATATAGGTACTCAGATCCTTTCAATACCTAAGTCAACCAACTGCAATAGATATCTTCACTGAAAAATTTAGACTTATTTATGTAAGCGCAGCATCAGTTTGAAAAATATGAGGTTTTTCTATGAGTTATTTTTATAGAAAATGTTTATTAGCAGATGGTATAATGCGGACTGCAAATATGTATAATGTGGCTCACGGCCAGCTTACAGATAATGCGACAGCGAAAACCCAAGTCAAGGCGTTGGAATTACAATTTTCTTTAACAAGATCAAAGACTTCAAAATCACCATATTCACAGTTCGATGTGCTTATGTAGTAAATTAATCAATGACACACTTTAGTTACTTTTTAAAAATCAAATTAAGTTAAACCAATCAATAACCATTATGCCACAAGATGGTATAAAGTTTGAAAACATTATAAGACAAAATTACGTTGATATCGACACGAACAAAAAGGACCTTGCCGATGTATAATGGGATCCGGTCGTCATGAGAATAATAGCTAATTTGTTACAAATAAAAAAACCTGCAAATGGGCCTTAAAGCTATAATAAAAACAGAGATATGGCTCCAGTGGGTCGGATCGAGAAATGAATTTAGATTACAGGTTAACGCCGGCTAAATGTGGGTTCGCCGCTTCACCTGTACTTGAAAAAACATCGGTAACGTTGACGGCACACATGCTAGTTTTGGGATAACGATTTATGGAGAAGGGGTTATTGAAAATGGGGAAATTAAATATAAGTACCTAAATTTAAATAGGTCTTTTGAAATAAAGACTGTTTCAACCGTTTAAAAATACAGGTACGGTTATTTAGAAAGACAAAAAACATTTGCAGTAGTTCTTTAAATATTCGATAGTTTACGTTCCAAGTCCATGAGTATCGATCGTGGTTGGTATGCGGTGTTACTGAACTATTTTTACCAATACTTTTATTCTCATTTGCAACGTTTTTTTATACAAATATAAGTCACTTCGGTCACTAAATCATAATGAAAACCGAAACTCCATTTCATTTCCAGTTTGAAAATCCTAAAATATTAATTGTCCTAAAAAGTTCGGAGTGGCAGCCAACACCTCTTCAACTGTCACGCGACGGGCCATTTTGGGAGGACGGCTGTCATTCGCTTGGCTCATTGTGTATGTATTTGGTTCGAAATACAAACGTAATTTTGAACTCGATGTTTACGCTTTATAGGCATGTGATTATTCATATCGGTATTTTGAAGATTTCATCTTCACGCAGATGTATTTTCCTAATATATTGATACTTCAAAGGTTTTATTTCTTTTTCAAATTTTATCCTTGAGCGCTCTGTACATATGTAATACAACATTTTTACTGCATAAATATGACTGTTGAGACGGGTATTTTTCATTTTTGTCTACTACTATTTTATGTCTATACCAATGAGACTTGGCGATATTATATAATTATGTTATCCAAATATGGACCCTTCTCGTGCAAATTTGCCGGGGGTGTGTTAAAATGTATACGTAATACAAAAACTGTTTAAATCAAAAGAATATAGCTATTAGTCCTGAATTCATATGTACCTACAAAACTGATTTATTAGGTACTTGGATATAGGTACTCTATCTTATCTATTCTTACCTCTACAGAAATCTAATTAGATTAAAAAGCTCAATTAGTACCTACGCATCTAAGAACCATATTATATTATGTAATTGTAATTAGAGTTAAAAATTATAAAAGGCACTTGTTAGCACATAATAAAATTCATTTTTATACAATTCAATCTCCGTTTCGTTGGGGCAATAAATTTCTTATGCTTACTTTTAATTAAAAGGTTATAAAGATTCAAATTGGTGTATCGAAAGTTATAGGAATAACTCAATAAAACGATCCACATAAATTTGTTTGCCGTTGAGAGAGCCATGTTAAATTAAATACTAGTTACTCTCCAGCAGGGAGTCGACTGTTTAAGGGCACTAAAAATAAAGGTTCTTGATTAAAATTAATAGAATTTAATTGCATAAACGTAGATCGCCGCGGGCTATGAGTGTTTATAAAAATATTTACTGGTGCGAGTCAGGGTGTGGTGTGATATATATCATTAACTATTCTTTGTGATTACATTATTTTTAAATTAGTATTTTCAGCATTCTCTCTATTTTTTGAACACACAACCGTACATATGCAGTGACAAATGCAGTGTACGAGTATAAGCATAACATCGATTAAGATATATGATATCCACTTTTATTTTCTTAATACGCAGTAAAGACAAGTTGCCTCTTTAAGTGGCCCTTTTCAAAAAATTATCGACGTTTAATTTAAACGTGGTTTATTAATATAATAAAACGAAGTCATCTTAGCCTTGGTATAAAAATATTTATTTACTCTACAATAGATTGCCTTTGTCACACGCATTGACCAATTAATGCAGACTAATCCGCCCCTTTAACTTCATCGACGAAAAAACAAAAAAGCAATAGACATTGTTAGCAACCACTTATCAACTTTTGATGTCCAATCTGACCTGTGACATCCGATGAAACGTTTAACATGTGGTCCCTAGTGGTGCAGTGACCGACGGTCGGCCTCAGTGCTGGTAACCGGTTGTGCCGGCGGAATAGTTCCGAGCATCTATACGTTTATTAAGCGGGTATAGTCAGGCTGATCCGGAGGTTGCCATGCGTCAGGAATCGGGTGGACTGACCGACTTCTTTGCAATTTATTGTTGTTACAGATAATTTAAAGACTAAATTACGCTGGTAAAGGGCTATATTATTCATTTTAAATCACACTAATTAGTTGTATTCCAGGATATATGTATATAAAAGTGCTACCAAAAAGATTTTAGATGGTTTTAATTAGCTTTTTTCGTTTTTTATTGTTTAAGTTTAAAAAATCTTATACCTATGATGTAAAATATTCTTATAAAAAGTAAAGTGCAGTGCAAATTATAAACTGCGTCAATATTTTAATCGTTTTGGCATTTATTTTCAAGCTTTGAGCTTGAATTTTTTGTTAAAAATGTCCTAACAATTTTCTTCTGAACCATGGTCGCCCGACGAATGGGACGAGCTGTACCCGTGACTAAATATATGCCCACGCGCATCAAAACTTGATGCTTTGAATAATTCCTTGTCTACGCTGCAACGACCGACTCTTTTCGGAAGCGCCATTGTAATTTAATTTAATATACGCGCAGTAACGATGTAACCATTAACTTTGTGCTTGGGCAGTCGACTTTAAAGCGATTTGTAATTTGTTCACTTGGAAATATTGATTATTAAATGATTGATTAAAAATATATTTACATAACATAAAATTACACCACACCACAACATAGACATTGTCTGGTAAAACCCAATATGTAACCTTTAGTCATCATGAATAACAAAAATATGAATTCAGGACAATCACAAATTTAGCCTCATACAAACATTGATGTAAAAAATAACCTCTTCTAATAAGTAAGCGGTAGAAATTTGTGACTGCCTTTGAGTGATTTTCGGTACTACGTATGTTTTTCAGCAGTCATACAAGCGTAAAATACTTTACTCTCAGCGAAATAGTAATTTTCGGTGCGAAATAAGCTTTTGAAACCGAACGTGATTACATGCGATCCTCAAAGAAATCGTCAATCGCGAGAGTAAATAAGTTCTCTTTGACATTCATTAGTTTCATAAAAATGCCTTTCTAGCTTCCAGTAAAAAAAGTCAGCGAATAAAAGCTCGTTAAAATCACTCGCTGCTCGATCCCGAATAAAAGTTTCAAACTCTCTTTCCTACCTACATATAAAAAGAACAGGAAGGGAGCCGTATTAAATCATTACAAACTCGGCATTTATTTTTTCATCTTCTGAATTAATTTTGATTCTATTAACATTAACATAATGAAATAAATCAGTGAGAACATGCCGGCCAGTGCAGTTTATCTTTAGACGAAATCAATGTAATGTTAACGGAAGATTTAAGGTCAAGAGGTAGTGTCATTTGTTTGAGTTTACTGTAAAACAAGATGACGTACATCGTCTGATCTCGCCATGTATGGCTGAGGTACCTTTGTTATCTTTCGGAGTTTTTCTAATAGCTGCAGGCAAAAACTCCACGTACCGAGCAAACAATGCCTTTAGTAATGAACCAATGTCGAAGACGTCTTGTACAATCGCGCGGACGATGATAGTTACCATGGAAACGAATCCGATATATAGATAACCGCGCTGACCAATAAATACAATATCGCATTGAATCTTCACGAGCCGAGTTCAAAGCCGAATACAGAGAATTGAGTGACCTAAATACTTTTATAGAGTACTGTATAGCGGCAAACTTGTCTAACCGCAAAGCTTTTGAAGTATCGCCGTAGACATCGGATTGAAAACCTTTTCCGCCCATCCTTTATAATTGATAGTATTACTTGGCTTGATTACATTTAACTGCTCCCAGTTACCCAGTACAGTCCCGCTCGGGGAACGTGAAACGTACCATTAATAAATTTGAAAGCAACCGTAAGAGGCGTTTGAAGCATAAATAACCATTTAATGGCGGTGGCTGTAATATTTCTTCCCTCATCTACATTACCTCTGCAAAAATAACAAAATAGTGTGCGTTGAAGATTGCCCCGCCGCGATAAGACACTGGCACACTGCATAGAATAAGGTACTTTAACAAAGTTGTACATGACTATACCTTTGTTAACTAGTATCAAGTGAAATAGCTCTTGTGTTTGTCGGCTTAAGATCGATTTTGGGGTTTTATGGGAAATGTGAAAATACCAGTGTTCTGATTTGTTGTATCGATAGCCATGCGAATGATGCTCTCGGCGGATACAAGGACAACTAAAATAAAAGCACATTATAATTTGTAGCGATAAGCGGCGTCCGGTCCTTACAGCTGGCGTTATTTTGTCAGCGGCGAGCGATTATTGCGTTTGATACTGCGTAGCTATATTTAGATATTAAATGTTAACCTTTCGCGGTAAATCCGCATGAATTTATCGCAATGGTCATTATATGTTACTACTGAAACATTTCTATATCAGTATAAAATGTACACTTGAATAGCGAATAAGAGTTCATAATAAAGTCAGCTCTTTTATAAGTGGATTTAATTAAGATATTGAGAGTATAGACTTGTTCCTTTATATGTATGTACGTACATTGACGTAGTAAGACATATCTTTTTAGTTTTATAGATACAATAAGTTTATTAAAAACGAATGGTCCATTTAGAGTAATTGAAATAATTTATGCCTGTAATAAATAGACATTTAATGAAAGCAAACATTTCATATTAGCTAATTGTACTGCACTTTACGATGAAGGAGCTTTCTAAAGTGAATTTATGTGACTGAAATCTCTGCAGCAGATCTGTAGCACTTAAATAAATGTACTACAAAATTCCCTCTCCATTTCGCCGTAAACATCTGTCATGTGATGAACACATACATTGCAACGTTTCAGCAACAGTGAAGTTCCTGCATACTAATGCTTTAGGGTGCGTCCATAGATAATAGGTATTATTTGTGACTGCTGCTTGATGGTCGATGATGGATGATGGATGGATGATGCTGCAGCAGTCACAAGACGCTGGCGTTAATTGACGTTGCAGTCGATGTCGAATGGAAATGAAACAATTGGAGCTGTATTAATTGGCCGAGGTAGTCGGTACAGGGTGTTATTGGTAACAGGATTGGGAAATAACACTGTTAATAACGTTAGTCCAGTTAGTATTAGTATTCGTGTTAATCGAAGTTAGCCAAAGCTCTCTGCTACGCTCAAAGTTTCACAGTTGTAATAGGAGTCTGTAATGGTACTGGTAGGTTGTGCAGGGCGAACCGTCTACATGTTCTTCCATTTACCTTTGCTTTATCTTTAGTCATACCATTCGTCACAGCTAGGTATAATATTTTTAGTCATACTGTAGATTTTATTAAATATAGTGTTTTCCTTTATTGTAAAACACTTTTATTCAAACCCACATTTGGGTAAACGAATATCTATACTTTAATCCATTTAAATCTATTCGGTCAGAGTACCTATAATGCGAGTTGAAACAGCTAATAGTGAAATGTATTTTGCATATTTTTCCTTAATATTATGTACATGACGCTCAAAAATGTACAAAACCTTAACAACCCTAATGAAATCATACGTTGAACTTTTGTATGCGAAGCTGACGCGGACATCATGTGCCGGAAAACTGTCAATGAATTCCAACGAAAACGTCCCAGATTATTCACCCATTGAATGCAATAGCCGATGATCGATCGAATGCATTTGCGCTGCACGTACAGTAAATACAAATTATGTCACACATTGCCTGCGCGCTGCCAAGGATATTACAGGGAATGTGACTAGAATGCTGCTTAAACACTTGCTTTAATAGTAATTTATCGTAATAGCGTCTTTGTCGCCGGCTAGTTTAGACTTTATATACATATTTGAATGGTTGAAGAAACACGTATTACAATGTTTATTGGCAAAAATACAGGTTATCATCGTAAAAATGCTGTACAATTTTATTACAGCTTCAACTATATATTACTGTAACTTAAAATAAAGTTAGGTAATTTTAACAGTCGTATGTAATTCATGAATATAGTTAAATTTACTTAAGTAATAATTTATTGTATTCTATGTATTAACAGCTCCAAGCGATGTTACGTAGTCCAAAAGAACAATGGTACACAGATTACCAAACAACAATGTAGAAACGTCAAATTTATTGTTAACAGTTGTTATTTAACCTAATCACCCGATTTCGTCTAAACCAGTTGCCTGTAACAGTTTTATCACAACATTAATCTGTTCTGAGCATACCTTTAGCTTAGTAATGTCCACTTTCGAGAAAACGAGGTGTGTTACATATATATATATACAATACATATCTCCTGTATAAAGAGATCGCTGACTATTTGTTGTTGTTGGTGACTATTGTTTGTGGTTTTGTATATAAACAGTCATTCTAAATTGATTGTACCTATCCTTAATATAATGCTAAGTGTAATTTATCACATTATGTGTTAGATATAATATTTCTTTCTGAACAATGCAAATATTTATTGTGGATTTTATGGATTCAACAGTGCAACTTTTACACACAGGTTTTCTGTACAAAGAAGCAGGCCATAACGCATTGCCATAGCAATTTTGTCTCTCTTATGAGAACGACTTACAAATTTATAACAATTTTCTTTTATTCTCTAAAAAAAACTATGTAGTAGACAGCGGTAGTAAATAGTTAGTAGTTTATGGATAAGTTTAAAGATAAGAAAAACGCAAACTCGGTTCTATCGTGTTTACTTACCGTGAAGCGAGTTAAAGCTGTTTTCAAGTGCTTCTAAGTTCATGTCTACTTGGTTGGATATCTTTTTTAAAAAATTATTGCTCGCTGTTGCAACGTCATAAAAATAATGTTTCAGTTATTTTAATGAATACGCTGTCATAATAACTGATAAGGTAATGGGACAGAATATTTTTGAGTATCAAAATTTAGTGTAGGTATTATCTGTTCAGTACTTTGGAAGAAAATATCACTATGTAATAATAAATAATAACTGAGAACATAAAATCACACTTCTCAGCGTTGTATACCGAAAAAAAATCATGAAACGAATTACAGTTTGAGCAGCGCGTTAAAATAACAAAGAATGTGTTCGGAGGAAATTGTCGGTGTTAAAATAGTCTAACCATGTTTGAGCCATTATATTTTTTTGTAATGTCAAGCTTCGTCAATCATAAACGAAACGTCTTAACCAGCCCGTTTAATTTTATTATTATATTGTTCTGAATACCGGCCATTGTTTAAACGTGTAAACAGGGAAATTTGTATTCATGTGTTTTGTATGCGACGTTCTTCACTTTGCGAAATAATCGTATTGTGTCTACAATTTTTGCGATCAATGAAATAAGTCATTTGTATTGGATTTTTAATCACATTTATAATTTTAGTAATGTCCCTTCCTTTTATTATTTATCTTCTGAAACGGACCTGTTTATATTTTGTACTAATGACCTATGTGTGTATATGTATGTATTTATTTTAAAGAGTTCTTGTGTAGAATAGGACTGCATTTTTGATATATCTAAATATTAATTCATGAAAAGATAGCGAGAAGCCTGAAATCATAATCTAAAATAAATAAAGAGAACTAAACTGTTATATTTGTGTAAGACCCATAGTATTATGCGACTGTGAATAGTTGAAATACCAACGAACTACAGAAAAATAAACGTGCATATTGATTGAAAAGTTTTGCGTTCAGTAAGAGCGGCTATTTGTGGCTCTTTTAACTGTTAGAATATTTAACGTGTTATGATGTTATGCGGGCGGCAAAAACGTGAGTTCCGAAAACATTTTTCAGTTTACATTTTTCGCTCTTAATCATATCGAATTTTAGGACTTTCGAAATTTTTTAAATAAATCTTATAATAATACTGATCGTTAGATTACATCATTTAAACATTGCGATAAATTTATTAATTATGTTTACATAATTGACGCGAAAACTTTTCCTGATGTTACAAATTTATTTACTAGTATTTTGATAAACTTCTGTTAATTTGTACATGTTAACTTTTGAGTGTTTGCATCAATAATGATCCAAAAATTCTGCGATGAAAGTACAAATTAATGACAGTAGGTCTCTATCGCAAGACAGCTTCCCTTTGCCACAGGCTAGTCCTTTTACCTACTGAAGAATATTGACATACTATTTTAATAGGCTGTTACACACAAACATTGATTACTACTAGGTACCATTGCCTAATACCCATGGTATCTCGTAATTGGAGTTCATACAGAGCACAATTGCTAACACAATATTGGCTCAGCTAAGCGGTAATTACTTGATTGCGTCTATGATTAACAAGATGCAAATGTGATGAGTCTACACCGAACTGTATAACATTCGAATTGTCTATGACGTCATTAATTAAGCCGTATGATAGATTCTTAGTATCAGCCTTATGGACTACTCGATATGCTACTGCAACGGTTTTTGATGTGTAGGTACTTGTGTCAACTACAAAATTCAATAAAGTTGAGGAATTTTTTGTGATTGCTCGAATTATTCCTACATTTATTTATTTATACCTGGTTGGTGTATTTAAAGAATGGCCTGAAATTCATATGGGATTTTCCATTGTCTAATCTAGTTATGGATAAAATTAAGCGTTAGGCACGTAATTGCCATATGATTATATACGTATGTCAAATCAATAATATCAACTTCAAGATAAAACTTTCTTTGAAATTACTTTATTACATAAATCCAAATAATCAAAACCGAAGATTTAAAAATATGGTTAAGCCCTAATGTATAGGAAAGACGATTTATAAGACTACAACCTTGTTGGCTCGTGATGCAAAGCGACTTCAATGTCGACAAAGAAAATTTACACAAATTGCGACCGCTTAAAAAGAACCACAAAATCGAACGTCAAAGAAAACTACTAGTTAACTGCACGTGCTTTCGACTAACTATAGCCACATTTTTAGATCAAAGAGAATTGCAAAACTGGTCTCTAGAGGCAGCTCTGTCGTATGCGAAAATGTTCCGGTGTGGATCGAACTACGAGTAGGCTCCACTGTTCACCCAGGCATTTTACTTTTGGACTCAAATATGCATCTTAAAAGGTCTAATAAAATAAAAATAACGTGACGTACTTTTTTTGGATCGACGGTTTATATTCTAATTCTATATCAACGTTTGATTTAGTATTACTGAATGGATCACGCTTATCCGTCAAATTAAATGTATAACTGATTTATTTTATTATGGACACTTTTTGCATTTTTGAACTGGTATACCATAATATAACCTAAGAAGTCGTTTGAGTAGAAACTCGTTTTGGACCAAACTTCAGAAACAGATTGTTAAAGAGCAATCATTCTTCTCGGTCGTAGTACAATGCAGCGTTTTACATTTAATAAAGTTTACAATAGTCGTTTCATTTAATACTTTTAATATTATATTTGCTATATAGGTTGATAATAAGATATGTCAATAAAAAAAAATGTTTTTTTTTCATAGCTGACGTTGTTTTACGATCACGACTGAATACTTCATTAACTTCAAACATGATGCAGCAAAGTTTGATATAACTCCAAACCTGTTTACGGTTTTGCTTGCACAAAATAAAGAATAAATGGGAACAAAGTGGAATAACCCCGTCGGTGGACGCAGTACTAATTTCGCTTTCGGCGTCGGCGCTTAACATTTCGGACGGGCGAGTTTTAATTTGTGATCAATTATGCGTGAGCACTGTTATTTATCGTTGTTTTATTCCACTTGCCTCCGTCAGTGGGTGGTCTGGCCACGATCTGGATGCCGCTCACCAATACGTACCACAGATTGTTCCATAGAGTTATAAATAGCACGATTAATATAGCCCCCTCGATGGTTGAAAATATTTTTAATAGACACAACATTAACTTATACGTATTGTATTACATTTATAATTAATCAATATTAATTATTATTTTATTCTTTTTTCTATATTCTAATATTCTTTGTCTCATCGCAATCGACTTATATATGTATTTTACTTATAATAATCTTTTATGTAAATAAATGATAATAAAATAAATGAATTTATTATTATTTCATTGAATGAAGCTCATGCTTTCCTACTCAGAGCACGTGGACTTATACACGTTCTTTGGGTATCCACCAATCCAAGCTGATATCCTCCTGGTTACTAGGATTTTTCTTATCCTAAGCCACAAGATGGCTTAGGTTTTGTAAGAAATCAGTGTCTTATCTAGAACGCTATACTTTCTACATCATCGTAGCTGACTTGCCACTTCGTGATACGTACGTCGCACACCGGGCACCTTCCGTAGGTTAGCGGCAAATTGTTCCACGTAATGGGATTCTAACTGATGGTTAATTCCCACTGAACACATATTCAACTAATTAGTCATTACAGCGCCGTTCAGCTGCAGTTTGTTATTCCTATTCTTATAGTAGTTACCAGTTCTCAATATTAATAAAAACCATAAATGTGCCCAGTGATAATATATGACGATGTGCGACAGTATGTACCTACACGATTTGAATAAAAAGCACAATAGAATTATTCTTGCGATTGTCTCATTATAACAATTGATTTACAACTTATAAAAAACGTTCGTATTAATATCCAGTTTTTGGTATAGGTGCATGGACAAATTTTCCACTTCAAGGAAATTAGTTGATTTTATTCGTAAGTGTTAAAGCCTTTTCTAACACTACATTAGTCTACTCTGTTACTGACCAGCGATTTCGTTATTCGACGCGCATCGGGCGCCCTCGGCCGGTTAGCTGCAAATCGTTCCACGTAATGTGATTCTAATTGACCGGCTAATTCCCACCGAGCATACACTCGGCTAATTAGCCGTTACCACACGGCTAATCGGAACTTTCTTAAGCACATTAGCCGATCTACATACACGATAACTTGTGAACTTTTTCTTGAATTAGAAAAAAAGCTTTAGAAAAACCCTTAACAATTCTAGTCGTAAAAGTAAATACAGCACTTTTATTATCTTCTGTACATTAATATAATCTTTGTTCTTTTTCAAAAAAAAATATTTTTTGAGCAAACTGGCTAAATATTTGTTGGATGTTGGTTATTTTCATGAAAATGGCAACTTTAGTAATAAAATTTAGCCTTAGGTAGAAAATACATACATAAATGATCTATTAAGTGAAAGAAACAAGTATGAAAAGAAATATTAGGTTTTGTGTGGCCTTTATTAGGAAAAAATTCCATTCTTATAATATTTTCTGTCCCAATATATCGGAAAGTGTAACGGAATCTGGGAGCTTCGGTTTCATTTAATAATAACCTATTAATTATATGGGCCGATAAAATTCATTTTCCCGCGGAATTCTAACCTCGGCAATAAATTTGGAATAAGGTCGGCTATACAATCATGACGGGAAGATAATTATTTGTGCCGTGCTTTTGTTACGGACTTGTTACACTGCCAACGACCAACTGGCACCTAATTGAACAGGGAAATATAAATGTGGACGTGGAAACAAGAAAAAAGTCGAAGAAGCTATATTAAATTTATCACAGATAGATTTGGTACTCCTATTTATTTAGAGATTGCAGTTGTTTTAAGCTAAATATTATTAATGGTCCATCCTAATGGTCCATCGTACGCTCGTTCGCGATGTAACATGTTGGATAATAACAAGTTTAATAGCCGTATTATAAGCTCCTTGTTATTCTAATAGCCGAGGTGCTGAAACAAAGCGAAAACAAACGGAGAGTTGTATCATAATATAATACTTATTATAACAAGTATTACCCATTGTTACCCGAAGATTCAGTTCTAAGGCAAGTTAGAGCAAAGTTATGTCTGACTTCACGAATTTTAGGTTACCCGAGTCTTGTTTTACATATCACCGTGTCAAAAGAATTTCATTCCTTTTTTTGGAATAGAATTATCCAAAAAGTAAATGTGTAAAGAGTGCAAAATATAATTAACTAGATATGTCCGCGGCTTCGCTTGCGTGGAAACCACTGTGTCACAAAGTTTTTCCCGCCTAAATACCGACCCCTGGAGAATTCTGGGATACCAAATTCTACTAATTCTCGTTATTCCCGTGTAAATCCCGATCCCTCGGGAACTCTGGGATAAAAAGTAGCCTATGTGTTATTTTTGGTCTTCAGCTACCTACATACCAAATTTCATCGTAATCGGTTGAGTATTATTTGCGTGAAAGAGTAACAAACATCCCTACTCACAAACTTTCGCATTTATAATATTAATATGATTAGTTCCTACTTATTAATGTATTAATAATTCATTAATATGTAGTATATACGAGTTTCAGGTTAGAACTTCAGATTATTAGTCAATGTAGTATTATATTTTCCTACACTTTATAGCTACGGCATGGATTCATAAAGTACCTATAACCGAAAATCCGTGTATAATAATTTTATGCTTATGAATTTGTTTTGTGTTTCAGGTAATTGGTATGGCATCGTAATAAACACGTAAGAATTTAATTACCCACACCGTTACCACGTAACTTGAATTACACGTTGTTTTGGATAATTAATTATTACTGAAATAGCGTACAGATTTAGAATAGATGTAGTACAGTGTTAATATGTAGATTTCGTGATAAAGTATTTCTCGAAAATGTATAACAAACATGGTTTCCTGTGACATTCAATACTTTGATGTCTGGTAATAAGATTAAGAATAGTATACCTAAGGCACAAGGATATAAATATTGCGCCGAAAAGAAAAGCTAAAGATACATTATAAATAAATTTTTAGTCTCTGTCTCTAAATAATAATTTTTTCAACACTGAGGGTGCTTTGACATTTTATGTATATATAATATGTACTATAATATGTTGCTTGTGATACAATAGGATTTAAAATACATGTTTCATTTGATAGTTAAGATATATGTGATGACTGACTACCCAACGATTGGTATACCTTCATTTAGGATCTTTTATGTACATCCATAAAGAATTAGTTAATTTGCTTACAAAGAATTACCTAAATTACTTGTTTGTCACGTAAGAAAAATGTAAATGGAAAACTTATTTTAACTAGAATAAAAAACAAATGATACGATGTAGTTAATATATTTTTATTAATTAAAAGAATGAATTGTAATTTTGAAATTCTAAACCAATTTATACATGTCCAATAGTTTCGTATCAAACTTCCCAGTGTAAACTTGAATAATGTCCTATAAAAAGCGAGATATGTTAACAAAAGGACCACCCTAAGGACGATATTTCACAGTTGCTTAACGACGTATTTACTGTACAAGAAGGACGTATCACAGGGACAGTGTATTTCAAAGGAATGCCGTAAAGGCTCGGAAGTTGATAAATGTTCCCGCGTTATTTCTGTACTAATTAGTCGAAGGCGTGGGCGTTCCCGACAAACGTAGCACACTTGAGTTGTGAGATAAATTCATTTTCCGGATTCTCGAGCTATTGTAAACATTATTAGTAAGCAAATTGTTCTGTGTGTAAACTATTGTACGTGACCGTTTTGTTTGATTAATTTTTTATTGACTCTGATGATTATCGGATACTTAGTCAATACCGTAATACTTATATCATGTATAGACGAATAGTAAACATAACAATATTTGTTTTGGTCTTAAGTTAATAGTAATTTCACCCCCATGTAGATGACATTTTCAAAAACGTTAGGATATTCTTTTGTTAATTTCTCATGAACTGTCTAAATACAAAGTAAGTGTCATGATTTTATCTTCGACAATGACGAACTTTGATAGAAATTTTTATCCTCATTTCAACCTTTTTAACCCCCTTTTCCGCGACAAAAGGTAGCCTATGTCGTTTCCCAAGGTTCAGTTAATCTCTGTACCAAATTTCGTTAAAATCGGTTCAGCGATTTAAGCGTTACTTTCGAATTTATAAGGATAAAAGTAGGGATAAAAGAACTTTGGAAAAAATAATTTATTCATAATTTGAAAATATTGAAAATAAGATGTTTTTAATAACTACTTATCGTTATTTATCAACCTATCCAAAGTAACAGGTAACCTTACAGATGATTAAACTGTAACCAGTCGTTAAAACATACTGACGCGTGAGATGTGACAAGATAACTGTCAACGTAAAGAAAAAAGAGAGTCTCAGCTCATTTTAAATCACTGTATTTTAGTTAGTCATACTTACTTATTGGTATATATGTATTTAACTGTTAGCTTATATGTATGTATGTATGTCTTATGTATGTATGTATGTATGTATGTATGCATGTATGTCTGTATGTATGTATATATGTATGTAAGTATGTATATATGCACGTTTGT
>DWGJ01001653.1:0-18805 GCA_018246895.1 Aspitha aspitha aspitha
AGACGTAGAAACGAAATAGGCGTCAAAACGGTAAGCGAATTCCGTTGCCTATGGATATAAATATACCGATTAATAATGCAGACGATTCCACACGGGGCTATCTGATTCCAAATTAGGCAATTAAATGCCTATTATTGTAATATGACGGCTAATAAATATGCATATATATATAAATACAACGTAATATTTTATAACACACATACACAGAATAAATACACTCGTCAGAGAAATGTTTGTCTCAAATGGGACTCGAACCCATGACGCCCGGTGTAGCAGTCCGGGGTTCTAACCACTAGAGTGCCTCTGTAGGAGGTTATTTGATAGTAAAAAAAGCTACGCTTTAAAAGCACCTTTGAGGGCAGTTAAGATCCAGCCGGAACCTATCCGACATGTTTCTCGTAAATTGAGTTACAAAATTAAGTTTGAAATTGAATTCAACTAGGTATAGTCACTTTTTGTTTTAAACACAGCATACTATTTTTAATTCTCTTACGGTTACTGCTGAACATGAGATGAGAAGGTTTGAGGCAATTGTCCACTGGTGAATTGGTAGACTTCACGCAGCTCAGAGAATACTATAAAAAACTGAAGTATGCAGATTTCCTTACGATACTTTTTATGACCATTATAGCCACTATTAAGTAATTAATGTGTAATTGAAACAAACACAAGTATGATTGAATATAAATTATGCGAGTTTATTACACAACATTTAGGTATGTAGGTATTCTTTAATTATATTCGACTATCATGTTTACTAAGGAAATATTCAATAGTATATACGCATATACCTCGAAATCCAACTATAAATATTATGTAGAGCTGATGGTCAATCAACATTTACTAATGAAGTGAAGGACCTGACAATACTGGGTAAGAGGAGATTCAGTTATGTACATTAAAGATGCGTTAAGACAAATATAGCAGATACAAAACTATGTACGATTTACATCTAAATACATAATTAAAATTTGGAAATTCCGCAATATTGCATACAAAACTCATCTTTCAAAATATCTCCGGGTCAAAATCTTATCCATAAGGCGTCAGTTATTAACGATTTCTCTCGCATTCCCCCGAGAATAGAATATTTTCCTGACATAACACGTACTCTATAATATCAGGAATTTTATTAAAATACTGCAATACTACTTGCGAGTGATTAATGTAGAACGTCTGTTATGTAAGGGTAGATATTTTTGGAACTCCATGCTCTTTGCTTAAATCGTTACGAACCTACATCATGTATTATAATAATAATATTTTTTGCACTATGAACAAAGAAAAAAGAAAGTCAAAAATTTTTTTTTGTAAGAAAAATGTAACTAATAGACAGTTACTTAGTAATTATAATTTGTCATGTTGTCTTTAAATCAAATGTGTTTGTTTATTTTTGACTGCGTATTAATAACGTGTTGTGGTCGAATTTTGACCACCGGCCAATCCTAGTAAGACATATAAATTTTTTTGGAAGAAAAATCTTTGTGGAGGGAAACAATTGTAATGTAACCCTCAATTCTCAACAATTGGGGGTATCATCCGTCCGTCTAATTACAATCCGCGTCGCGGTCGATCCGACCGTCCGTGACGATTCACAGCAATATTCCATTTCACGAACAATTGTTATTTAAAAGGGGCCTGTCTCACCGCGCCGGTATTATGTACATAATAAATTGTCGTTCGGTTATAAATTCATTTAAAAACTAGTCGATACCCGCGGTTTTGCGCTCCCCTAGGATCGAGGGATTTGTCTGTGGTAAACCTCATATCTATTTATAGGAGAATGAGATAAATATACACTATTTCAAATTTGATCAAAACCAACTCAAATCGTTGTTGCCGATTTAAACTACTCGCAATTAATCTGTTGTAAGATGAACTCATTGGCGAAAGTAGTCCGTCTCTACATTCGCAATAGTTAGTTCCGCTTTTGCGTTAATTTGGTTTTAAATCGAATATGAAAAAAATTGGGACTCCGATCTAAGCATATACTTATTACGTTTGTACCTGCCCTCGTGCTACGTATTAGGAAGGAATGCCACGATTAGCAACAAGCCAACTATTTTTCTTATCGAAACGTAAATATGTAACAATAAAATTACCGGAATTGAAGCCAGAAATTGACGTAGATTCTGACTACGGTTCGCTAAATATCAATTAAACGATTCAAATAAATTACATTCAACTAGCTCACATAAGACTAGACCGCCATTTTAATTTAAGATCTTTTTATATTTCCTTACTACTGAATAGGAGCAGCAGTATCTACCACTAAGATAAATATCAACTCTCGTGACATCGCGGTATTGTATCATAAAGGGGTTGGCGCAAAAGGGTTTATTTTAAACATCCCCTTTAGACGTCTCGCTGATGTATCTGTCGAGGCACTCACAGCAGTAGAGTGATAATAATTTGTCCTAACATTTCTTTTGTTGAATATGTCACTTGGTATTATGATAAATACATATCTCAGTTGAACAGTATGTGAATGTCTTATATCTATGCGTGTGTGCTGAGTAAATATTTGTGACCACACACTGTTGTCCATTATCGGGTTTAAGGTTCGATTCTTCTACGCAGGTTAGTGACAAATGGGACTTTACAAAATCATGCATACCTATATAATAGTTTTCAAGAAAAAATAGGTACTATATTTATCAATATTAGGTATTCGCTAACCAGCGAAGGAAAACGTCCTGAGAATTGATGTTACTACATATTATGTATACATAGATTGTATTTTATTTCAGAATTAATAATTTTAGACTTACAATTACAACCCTATAGGGTTTCTTCCATATTCAACAATATACGCAATTCAAAAATATTCCTCCCAATTACATTAAAGCAGAAAGTCTATTAAGAAAATGCGTATCAATGACATGAACATCACGTAAATTAATTAAGTAATTTCAATACTTAATTGACAGAAGAACTTTTTAAAATAATTGGGATATTTATAACCGTCACGGTCATTAGAATTAGTCACACTGATTCTAAACGATTCCCTATCTTATGACGAGACCGTAAGAACTATTTTACAGCGATAATTCCACAAATAAACCTCGAGTGGTTATTTAGAAGGCAATTTTGGAAATACGTTAACCCTCACGAAGAGTAGGTCTTTTTCTAAATTGTAGATGCTCACGCGAGGTCTAAATGACCCAAAGCTTTCATATAATGGAAGTACCATTTCGAAGCCATTTGAAAGTGACCGAGGGATTGAATTTCGGGATGCGCCAATAGCTTAATGGCTCCGGCATATTAAAAACTCACTGCCAACAGGCCGGTAGGATTTAATGGTGCGTGGTTGATGACTATTTGCTGCGTTTATAATATACATAAATAAAGTAGTATTCGTTACATTGATGAAATACGACAGGCTTTAAAAGCGGTTTATGCGTCCGATGAAGAGGTTGGCCACTAACATCTATTTAAAGCAGGGTGTTGGAATAACCTATTCCAGAATTCAGTAGCTAAACAAGAGACCCTCGCCCAGCAATGTGAAGTAAAGTATTGGAACTACATATGTATTAAGCCGCGTGACAAAATCAATGCAGAATTAGAATCACGACCAGTTAATGATCCCAATGCACGCAAATTAAATTATAAATATTCATCAGTAAATATTAATATACTTTCACACATACACGCGGCCCAATTTTATGGGTAATTAAATCAGAAAAAGTAATTTGAATGCAATGTGCAATTAGATACAATCTAGACATGATCATTTTAATCGTAGTCAATTCGCCGTAATTGTAAAATGCTTTCGTGACGTGCATTTTTATGTTGACCTACGATAAGAAATTCGTTTTTAATGTTGGTAATAATTTCAAAGCTACGCACCTATTTGTCGTATATAAAACCTAAATTAGTAGGCGCACGAGCCTCCCAAATTAAGTCGCAAATATCTAGCATTTTCGCGTAATTATATACAAACATTACGGCCGCGATGCAAATACACCGCCGCCGGAAGTGAGACCGCAACCCCGCGGAATAACATTAACACAATCGGGCGACACAATTATAAATGTCAAAACTAGAAGATGGATATCCTACAATCCGGTGCGTTTGTATCGAAATCGATTGTCGTGAAAAATAGAGATTAATGTCAATTTTACACAATTTTAACATTCATTCAAAGTGTTGCCCGGGTGGATCGCCTATTTTACTCGCCCTAACATTATTAAGCTATATTAAGCTTAAATTCTTACTGATGTTTGGAACAACCTTTCTGCCCCTACTTAAATCCCATTAGGGGTGGAATATCATCAAATCCTTCTATGATCAGTGCCTGCGTTACAGGTTTTGCGTCCATGAAACACTCAGATATTGTTTTTTTTATAGAAAATATGTACGAGTAACAGTGCTTGTAAACTCGAATGAGTAATTGCAGGTTAGAGTATTGGGTTTGTGTATAAATAAATTATTGAGCGCGGCGAACCGATCGCTTTAACCTATTTACGAGCAGATGTTATGCGGTAATGCAGCAGTTTAATGGCCGCCTAATAGGCGAAGTGTGTTGAACAAAATTAGCTCGCTAGTGAATTATTATGAAATGGAAGTAGGGAGTAGCGAGGCAACGCGACTTCGCTTACCGTCTTCTCAATACACGGAAAGATATAACTAACCGCTTATCAAAAATGCGTATGTTCAACAACGTAACGCATTTTTGATACCGGTGAGAACTTGTGAACTCTATATTTGTAGAGCAAAGGATGAGAGGCTGGTACAGCAAGCTCCGTTCCGACCGTATCTCAAATCTCAATCTGTCATATTACAAAAACATCAATGAAAGTGCGCGGTCAGGACAATTCCATACAAAGGGTCTATTGGCACACACCACGGCTGTGGTGAAAAGAAATGTGTGATTTTATTTATTTATTTATTTCAAAAACTTGATATTGTGATATTGAATCATGGGCGGAGAGGCGCGATAAAAACACAAATGTCAGTCTTTACCTGTCCACCCCGTTCAAGATTGAACGCTCTAGCTATTTTCCACACATACGCACATACGTACATAGTAAAAGTAAAACATCAGAAATCACTATTAACTTAAATTCTATAGAAAAGATACTGGCCACTCAAAAGGGTTTCCCTATAAAATTATACAGCGTGATTCCAAATGGGACGATATGAATCATTTTAATGCGACATTAACCTTCAGATATAAAAGTACCAACGCAGATGAATACAAAGAGTGATCTTACGACGCCTCAAACATTTTATATCGTGAAAGGACAGAGCTTTCAAAGGGTCATTCTACCTACATACAAATGTTGGTGCTGAGAATGGAATACAAACATCTTAGCCCTGATGTCTTATTCATTTTGTCGTTATAGGACTGTGGATAAAAATAGCCATGGTCCATATATCCATAGTACATGATGCAGATATGCAGGTCTAAGGTCATATCCTTTACGAATCAGGACTGGAAATACATGGAGGAGAACACTCCGGGTTGGCGCAGTTGCAAGAGAAACCTGTCTCCACCAATGGGAGGGCAAAATGGTTACAACCGTAACCCTTTGAAGAACTCTCTTTCCATTTTCCATAATAAACATTTTGATAAATCTATCAATTTTTTTATAACGAAAAAATTTTAGGCGATGGACATCAAACAGAATTTATATTACTACAGTACATACATGTAATATTGAGTACTAAATATATCTCGACACTTGATTGATGTCGACCATTTTTTATTAATCCAGCACCAGGTCAAAGACCAGCATTGTATGCTAATGGAGAGATACGCATGCAGAGTTACAGACGATTAACTTGCAAAATGTAAATTGTAACTTACCTACAACTAGCTACGAAATGAAAAAAATACAGTTGTCGCACGTATCGTAGTTAGTGAACCTGATTACAGAGACGGTCGTGGGTTCATTCCCGCCCAGGATATCGAGGTAGCTGAGTTCTGAGGTTCAAATTTGGCCTCAAATTTTACAAAGTCATATGCTCTTCTCAAATTAGATATCGCTATGATAGCGAAGGGAAACATCGTGTGAAAATTTACACACCTTCTAGTTTTTTATAATGTTTTGTAACTAGTGTGTGAAGCCTGTCGATTTGCTTCGGTCTGAGTAAGAGGAAGCCCAACTTACTCATAATACGAGGAGAACCGAATCGAAGAGTGTAACAAAAACTACTAGGTCAAAAAGCAATGCGTGGAAACGTCATGAAATATCGCCGCGAAGTTACAAATTAATGAACCGAGTTCCGCGATACAACTGGATACAGCGTTGAATCAACTCGACGAGTTTAACTCAACCTCACAACGTTGATCGGTTAGCGGTCAAGACGTCGTGGCTGGGTGGTTTTCGGTGGCAGTCGCTCACGATGCAATAGAAATCTTTTTGATTTTTTATAGCAAATAGACGCATATAAACCACCCTCTATTAAGTTGCCTGAATGCCTCTACAATGCTCCTCTACAAATATCAGATAGAGCAATTATTTAAGTATTTTCTCGTTTTAATTTGAAAATTTGGATACTTTTTACCCGACTGTTTCTATAGAAGGTGCACAATATATGTATTAGGATTATGAGTACGTAACTTATCAAGAAACTCATTTGATTCATTATTTTGAAAAGGCCACGAGCCGCGGGTATTGACGGGTTAACTTGTGATGGGCTATTATTCTACCTCAATACAAATCAGCCACTTTTATAGGCCGCTGCGTGGGAAATAAGTAGTAATAGAAACAAACTACCATTACAATCGCTTCTTTTATTTCACAAATACACGGCAAACGTTCTCTATATCAAAGAACATAAAATTGAATATCGCACAACTTAACGGTTTTGCACACACAAATTCATCGAACCCAACTCTATCCCAGTAAAGACAATGACCTCTTATAAATCGACAGACTAAATGTATTTTTATCTTGTTCTATTTTTTTTCTGCATATTTAAATCAGTTCAGTCGTAATGAATTCGTACCGAGATATAAATGAAATAACTTCTCTGTAGCGCAGTATAAAAAACAAATAGGTAACTATGGTATTGAATCACATCGTGTGACTTGTTCTTAGATTTGAAATTACATGTTATACTCGTGTGTACATAAATGCAGTACAAGTTACAAGATAGACTTATCTTTTTTTTCTTTTCCTGTAGCGATATTTTTTGTAGCTGCGTGATGTTGTAAGTCAAAGTCAGCAAAAACATTTCTAGGACATTCTTAACATGGAGTTAGGTGAAAATGAGTAGTTAAACAAATCAAATTGACTTTTGTCCGCAATAAAATGCCAAAACTCCAAACATTCGCTTCCAATACACTGCGTATATTTTTTTCTATCTAACAATAAACATGATCAGAGCACAAATTATAATACCCGTGTAATATTTCATACATAGAGCCAAGGTGTGCTAAAAGCACGCATGACATACGTCCTTAGCGAAATTCAAGGTTCCTATTAAGTAACCGAACGCGTCAGCTGAACGCCGTCGTGTAGATAGGGCAACGCGCATACATACCTAACAGACACTGTTTATGAATGACACGCATTCGCGCGCGCAAATCCATTGACACATCTCTTTCCGATACAGAAAAAACGGCACGCTTTTTTAAATCCCTTGCGACACTTCAAATTCTTCAAAACAACAGCACACCACTACTCTGCCACGGAAAAAATCAAACATCGAACGCACGGCACTGATTAAAAAAATAAAACACACGCCAATAATCACAGCAAAACCAACGACAAACTTTTCTTTTATTTCCGCCTTTCGTAATTTTTTTTTATTATTCTTAATCTATGCTCTAAGGCAGGCGATCCCGCGCGGGCGGCAACATTGACTGAGTGACTGAGTAACTGTTTGTCGGTTTGTGCGTCTCTCTCTAGCCTTGCGTAATGTTAACGGGGCATAGAGTAACTCTTTGTAGATCGACCAATATGGTTCAAGAGTATACCATTAATCTTTTGTAACTCATTCACAACTTTTACTAGACTAAAATATACTATAGGAATAAATTCAAATGTAACTGTATATATTATTGAGTACGATTAATTCATTTGAATTACCGAGTGACAAAATTGAGGAAGCTTGTGTAAGACATATTTTAAATGCAACACGTTTTTAAGACACTCGTTGATTTGTTTGACGTTTACAATATGAACGTAAACAATGAATGTATATTATTTTATTTAAAGTATTTGTATTACACATTGGATGCACATTTTTTGCATCTGCAGGCCTGTCGTCGTATAATCGGTACCATCACCAGATCTCACACTTAAAATGGGGTACAATAATTCCTGCTCGCCAATAGATCGGTATCAAACATTTAATTTAATTGTTATTTTTATAGAGCGTACATTTACTATTAATAGTCCGTATGGGTTGCCTGTATTGATTATTAGTGCTGGGCACTTCATCTTTAAGAGGCTTAAAGCATACAATATTAGCACGAGTACTATTACCGTGCGGCTATTTCTGAAAACATTGTGAAGTAATCTTACCGTACTAGCATACCACGATATTCTTAAACACGTACTGGTATGAAATAATATTTCAAGTCAAAAATAGGTTGCATCTTGAAGATCTTAAGGGTGAAAACCCTGAAATTTGTTTTATTTGACTTTGACTGGCCTCGTTGCTGATTGGTTAGAGACACTGACTGCAAAACCGGAGGTCGTAGGTTCGATTCCCACCCAGGACAAACATTTGTGTGATCAGCACATTTGTTTGTTCTGTGTCTGGGCGTAATAAAAATATCTATATAAGTACCATATCACGGTCACCATAACACAGGCATAAAATGCCTAATTTGGGATCAGACAGCCGTGTGTGGAATTGTCCCCCCTTATTTTTTAATTGGTGTACCTTATTGCTATTCTGAAAGGCTTTATATAATCATAATAAAAATTTTCATGTTTAGGTTCCCTTCATTATATGCCTCAAGGCTTAAAATTGAGATTCTTATTCTTCAGATTGATGTACTGGTCTATTATGAAAGCATGTAGCGGAAGTAAAATATTTTGACCCTTCGCGTGGGCGTCGCCGCGAGCGAAAGCTAGTTTCGAACGAGCAACTCAAATGTGGGTGTTATAGAATGTGCATAGATTAAAAATAATTACAGAGCATGTCATACAAGTCACTTGATTGTATAAGGAATAGAATTGTAAAGTTCATTGAACCTTCATATATTTTTAATTGACTTTTTTATTTTTATTAATCGCGCTTGACTTTCAATAAAAGCTCACATGACTGTAAACAAGGCTATAAACTAAGTATGTAGGTTAGTTATATAGAATTGATATTTAATTTTTTTATTCCATTAATGTTTACCTACATAAATCTTTTCTGTGGTATGATTTTGAAATTTTTACAAATAATATTAGCAAACGTTAATTTACACTATTACGAAAAGTATGCTATTAATGTGTATTGATGGCACAATTCATGACTATTACTTTTCCAATTCTGTTAACGGGCCGTCATTTTAATATCCGCCCTTCAACAGCCCAGGTCACTGGTGTACCCGCTCTGACCACTCAACTTTAATTAAGGATTTAATTTGTAATTATGTTAAATTTTAAACGACTCGGTGCATGAGCGAATGCATTTTTAATTATTTAATGATGAGTTAATAACTGTGGGCCAGTTCGTAGCTATATGTAATGTGAATCAATTAAATCTCATTATATTTGTCGTTGTCACGAATATAATGCAGTAAAGTTTTATGATACACTTCAGTTAAAAAATTTGAAATAAACTTATATAATTAAGCATCCTTAGCTCTACCTACCACTACAGGATATAGGCGTTATATTATGTAATATGTACATTTACCGTTATTACATAAATGGTAAAAACATGCAAATTTTTTTAAAACTTGAAACGTTTTCAAAGAATTTTCCACCCCTGTAACCACCCTCGGAACTGTAGTTAGCTGCACGCTGCACGAGGGTAGCAAAGTGCTAATTAGCATCCGCAATTATCCAATGTAATTATTGACGAGAGACGTAACCTTTGGCGCGGAACCGTTCGATTTTAAATACGGTTAAGGCTTTATATTGACGATGTGAGAGTGCGCATTTGGCCAGCGTGGCAGACCGTGGCCTTAAACGTTGTACCATAGAGGGTCGTGTTGTATCTGATGAACTGGATCAGTTCCACACGGCACAACATACAATTGTTGGTGTGGTGCGGGAATCAAACTTACGACCATCGATGTAGTAGCCAAATCCTCTAACCCCTAAAGGAATCAAGAGCTCAGTCGTAAATATAAAAGAGTTCAACATGTGTATATTAAGAGACGAAAATAGCACAATTTATCTAGTTCCAGCTGATCGATTTGTGGATGTCTAGCCTGATGGATAGTACAGCTGCGATGCAGCTGAATTTCTTTCCGCTCCCACATTGAACTGTTTCTGTCGCGTTCGTTTCTGTGCCACCTTTTCAGGTAGGTGAAACTTTTCGTAACGGAAGTACTAAATTTTGTTTCAATACAATTGAAGTCTTTAATTCCACAGCAAGACAGCTTCTGGTCTGAAGACCTTTTATATTTGGGAATTGACTGTCGTAGTTCGGATCAAAATTGCTCAGAATGTTGTGAACGACACATAATTATATCAAGCACATTAAATCCGACTACACACACGACGCTGACAGTACCTAGCGACGTTTGACCATATCAATCATGCTATTGCGATCCTTATCTGAAGGTAATAAGAGATACAATGGAATGCATAACATCCTAGATGGGGAGCTCGACCTTGAGTAAAGGTCAACTTTTTGCTAATGACATGATTGAAGGTAGATTATGCTCGACCTCACGTGAACCAGACGTGGTCTCAACGAAATTTCGTTCGGAAACCGCGCCGCGAGACTCGAATCGTACAACGCGTGTTTGTATTGGAGATTTATTAAAATAGCTTCTTTTTTAAAGTAACCTAACAACATTTTCTTTAACGGGGTTTTATGTTTATGAGCAAATGGAGAACAAAACATTGCTGTAATTCATTAACAACTTTTTCAACGCAATCGTCTTTAACTAGGTATAGTAATTAGAAAATTTTAGACTTAACCCAGTACAAACCACCGATGCAACGGATAGTCCTGGCTGGGAATCGAACCCACGACCACCGATTCCGAGCATCCGCCAGTGAAATGCGTTAAGTGTGTTAGAGTTGATCCAATAGTGTAATACAAATATGTACAAAGATCAAGTATGAAGCCGCCCGCCGTGACCCCCGGGGCCCGACGGCCCGTCGGCCCGTGGGCCGCTGCGTCGCCACCACGACGTGACTTGTTCACACTCGACGCAACAGGTTCACGCTTGACCGAATTCCCGCGACACACGACTGACTTTGTGTTATTGTTTTGAAGTTGATTGATGTTATTCTTATTATTAGCTTGATAACTTCGACGTCCTCTCTTAACTTGAATAAATTTGCTTACGACCGTTTTGGGCATTTGTGAAGTTAACGGCCATACCAAGTAAGAAATAAAAAAAAAACAATTTTTGTGAAATTTTAAAATTTTTCCGGGAAACATGTCTGATTTTTTTGCCCTAAAAACTTATAATTAACATCAATCAACTGCCGACTGATCGTGCTGGAGAGAACATTATTAGAACTAAGGATTAATACGCCGAAAGAGTTGGTAAGCATTCCTTGTCTAATGTTAATTAATTAAGGGTTCACAGTACCTAAATAAGTTTTGTAGAACAATGTTCGGTTTTGAAGAACAATGTAGAGTTTGTAAGAACAAAATCGAGTTTTGACACGGCCTCAACCGCAGTTAGATAACATTTGCGCAAGATTCCTTTGAAAGGTTTAATTTCAGTAAAAGCTTTGTGTTTCGTGAAAATGCATAATTTTTTTTCCATCGCCGCATTCGGAACAAACTGAAAACATTAGGTTTACAAAGGTGGGTAAATGAATATACATATTTCTTGCCTCCTTAATGGTATTACACAGGGGAGGCACGTCGCTCGGTCGAGAGATGCGTATCTTATTATTTATAGCATCTAAGCACAATCGTTAGGAATAAACGTAGAAAGGCATTTTTCCCGATGTAGCCTGCGGATCGGAGCTGAGGTTGCACTGTTGCTACGTTTGACCAGCGTTTACACGGACGTTATAATCAATCAATCAAAATTGATTTTCTTTGACAAGTCATCAGATACGTCTTATTTATTATCCGATAAGCCTTTGCGTGTGTAAGCACGTCTACCTGACAGTACAGAATGGTGTTATATAATATTAGCCCACAACTCTTAAATACAATATTACTGTGTGACAAAAGTCCGAATTTAGTGTTAAAATTGTTGGCGACCTACATAAATAAATAGACAAAATTAAAGAAAAACCTCTTAAATACTCTTTAGTGTTAAAGAATGCCACGATGTATCTCGTGGCGATGTGTTTATTTGTACATAGCTTTTGTTATTTGACCTCAAAGCAGCTGTTTTCGCAACTATTTAGAAGTCATAATAAAATTGAAGATTGCTCATCAACAGGCGATTCTCAATTTTTTTTGCCAAATTTTTCTAACAACAAATCTTAAACGACAAAATAAACATTACACCTTTATACTGACTCCTATCAACAACATTAATAGGTATATCAGTTACATACATTCTTAGTACTACGCTGCCAAAGTACCGCGATCTTCCAAGATTGTGCACATCACGACCGCTTCTATTCTGTTTGTCTATTCGATTTGCATAAGCGATTAGCGAGCGACCATCCGAACGAAACACCCTCGTTAATAATGGACAAACAAACCCATTACACCGTCTAATGATGCCTAACGGTGTTCCCGCGAAGCCTACAAACTCGAGCGCAACCAGCCTCTTGTAATCTTTAAATGTTATTAGAGTTGTTAGTGATCAGAAGTTTAGTTCCCGATTTGTCGGGAGATATTTTTATTTATTTATGTATTCATTCATACATATCTTGCATCACACACCGGATGAACCGCGAAATAAGGTCGGTAGGCGTTTGTCAAGCATTTGGCTTTAGTGTAATGCTAATCGAGTCGGAAGTAGGTTCGATTCCCGCTCAGAAAAAAATATTTTTATGATGAATGAAAATAGGTGTTTTTTATTTTGTATGTATATTATTTAATCATTTAAATAATGAAATTGAATTAAACAAGTCTGCTATTTGTAATTATCGTGTTTTTCCATTACTTAGAATTTCACATCGCCAACAACCAAAGAGTTAACTTGTTGACAATCCCAAAACCCAAACACCATAACTCAATACAATCAAAATAACATAACAGACACTTCACAAAGCACCTATGATAACGACCATAAGGTTAATAATCGCCTAATTTGAGTGCCTTAATGATATACAAGTGGTACCTACCGATTAGATCAATATCACAGTGTTGTGTGAACGCTGATCCGCTGGTTAAGAATCGACAAACACACAAACATATATTTAAAAAAGGCTTTAACGGAACTCGGCGCTGCCCACACCATTCACTTTGCATAGTGAATGAACATCGGCCGCTCTTACTACGGTATACAACTAGTTTCGCTCGATTCGAAGTCACTTTAGAATATTTAGAATTTTGTACGCTAATAAATAAAAAAAGTAGATAATATTGTAATATTATTAATAGAACATTATAATTTCTCGCGATATCGTTTTGACAGATCCATTCGGGTTGTCATTTTTCAGTTTGTGAAAATTACAACTGGGAGAGAAACATTGCATGTCGTGTTAGTATAGTAAAAGATTTTATTATAAACCTCTCTATTTAACGTTCTATCTCGCTTATACAGAAATCTAAGGTATGCCGGTTTTCTCACGATATTTTCCTTCGCTGTTGTATCGAGAGATATTAGTTTCCGTTTGTAAGACGCAGGTAAAATTTGAACGTCAAAGACAGATGCGCTTGCTTGGATTTGAACCCTGAGGCCAACAGTGAGAAATTGAAATTCAAATCACAGAGCTATTACTCCTTCGATATACAAGAACAAAAATGTATTTAGCACGAGTATATCATTAAGTTGATTGCTGTAATGATACAACTCGAGTTCGAGTCGATCTAAAAATATGTATAATAAATCAGACCAGTGGTAGAGTGGACTTTCTTATCTCAAAGCCCATCACCCATTCATGGTTTCACCATGAGGCCCGCGGCCGCCGTGGGCCGTGGGCGCCATGTATACCTTTCAATCGGTATTTGGGGTAATTGCTTGATATATTGATTTCATTTACCATTGTAGCCACGTTCATTAATAAAAAAACAAATTTAAAAAATACTATACGCACTTAACACATTTTTTGACATTAAATTTCAATCGGTTTGAAGATTCACACATGTAGTGATCACATCTGATAAAAATATAATAAGTAATGTATATAAATCTTTAATAATACATACGTATATTGATATTCTGACGCCCAAATACAGAATAATAAGCTCTAGTCGTTTCAAAACTATTTGTCCCCGGTGGGACTCGAACCCACACCCTCCGGATCACTGGTCAAAGACACAAATCACTGGATAACATTAGTCGTTAATATGTATAAAACGAAAAAGCTATTCTTCCTGCCTCGACACAACACCCCTAAAGAAAAATAACCATTAACAATACAACACTAATCCCTTCGCGCACGCAATCCATAACCATCGCATTTCGACCGGCCATCCGTCTCTTTCCCTCTCCAATTAAGCACGCAGGTATATGTCTGTCTCATTTCGTCACAAAAACCGTATTGCCATCATTAGAGTTTCTGGAAGTTTCTCGTTATTTCTGGGAGAGTTCTCGTTGTTCCAATAATTGCGAGTGTGTCACTGCTACTTGTATACCTTTTTGATTATTACTTTGGACCTCGGTCGGATTGTGCCGGACGGATCTAACTACAAAAGTATGTAATGATGAAATGGTATGTTGTTGTTCGACCCTATTTATTGGTCCACTGTTGGACCGGGTCTCCTCTCATATTGAGAAGGATTTAGGCCATAGTCTACCACGCGGGCCAAGTGCGGATTGGTAGACTTGATACACCTCAGAAAATATTACATACTTTATAACATCTCTAAGGTGTGAAGGTTTCCTCACGATGTTTTCCTTCACCGTTATAGCAAGTGATATTTAAATTTTAATTATAAAACACACGTAATAAATGAGGTGCGTGCCAGGATCGAACCCAGACCTCCCGAGTAGGAGGCTAAATTTCAAACCACTAGGCTATCACTACTCTCGGTATAGCAATACTTAATGATTACTTCCATATTATATTTTCAACGAAGTTGGACGTTTAGCTTACTTGAGGATACTTGAGGATTTAATAACTGTGCCGCAAAGGACAGTCTAATTACAATTAGCTTATAATTAGTTTTGCATATCTGCAGTCACGCTCGTTTCTCAAACGGATAGGCAGAGAATGAAGATTTCCACTGACACGTCTTTCGTCTCTTCTTCGTTGATCGAAGTAATCACATTACGGTCTTCTTTCAGAGTTACTCTAGTCTTTAGTACAAATGTGATCAAAGTACATTCCCCAGGTCTACCTCTATGGACATTGATAAGGAAAAATTATCTATCCACTTAAGCGAACCAAGGTAACCCCTTTATTGCATTCGCTGCGCTGTACTGGCAGTGAGTATGACTAGCGCTGGTCTCTTACCCCGCTCGTGTGTACAACTACTGCGGTGGATAGTTCCTGATTTCCAAATGTGTAACCGAAAAATTATTGTAGAATTCGATTTTGTAGCGTACAATATGAATATCATTGTAACAAGTGTATGTTATTAGTTATATTTGGTAAAAGGAAATATTAATTTTGTCTCAACACAGCAACTTTTATTTAAAAACCAAGAATAGTAGCACCAGGATTTTTTAAAAGGCACTGATGTATTAATTTACCTATATAAAGTTATATAAGAGTAATGTAGGTGTAATCCACTGCACGTATGTTAAATTCAAAACCATTATTTTAATTCATAACTTTTGACACAACATCCATGCCTTTTATATGTTTACAAAAAAAATCTGAACTGTTCTATCTTTAAAGTTTTCGGGAATTCCTCTTTGCTGCATGATCATGGTCACCCTTTCAGTTCTGGGCAGTATAGAGGCCTCTTTGAGCACTTTCTAGTCCATTGATGAAGTGTATCTCGTGGAGCGCGCTCCGGCTGCGTTTAATTGACACGGAGTCGTTGGCCGTTGGCGCGCCGAGAGCCTTTGAGGTTACAAACAATCTTGACGCTCGCTGACCCATGAGGATCCTAAATGTCGCAGGAAATTGGAAAATATTTACAATATTCACAAAAGCATCCACTTGCATGTTTTGCAGTTAGCGTCTGCATAATAACATGTAACCATTATATATGTATGTGCCAAATTATATTTCTAGAAAAATAATAAATAAAAACTATTAACAATTTTTAACCCAGCCAAAGCATAATATTTTTGTTGCATTTTCTTAATTTTCACTCTTTGAAAAATGCATACCAATCAAAATGGTAATAAGTGAATAATTATAAACTGAAGTTTCTGGTATTGACGTTCGATATAAAAGTTCATTCAAACACCAGGGGGCGCTACTAAAAATGATTACCATTATAAAAGGGGTGACGGAGGTGTAAATTTATAGACGGTTGCCGGGGGTGGGAGTTAATAATGTTCCGAAAATAGCGACCAAAACGGTGAATATTAATACCGTATTAACGGTCCGGTCGGTGTGGGGTCGATTCTAATGTGGTACTGTTTAACACAACAATAATACACTTAGTTTTGTGTTTCATTAATGAAGATGTTGTATTATGTATTATGTTGTTTACATTTATTGATAAAAACATACAAAACATAGAAAACAACGGCACGAAACATTTTATAGATAGTCTGAGTGCGTTACGGTCGGCTAGAAACCATATTGCGCGGGAATTATTGATTTTATTCGAATGCTTGCCAACAGATGGCGTTAGTAGTACCAAGTGCGCGGTATAATTCTACGTTATTCTATGATCCATACGACGGCATAAAAGTCAGGATATTTTCTTACTATTAGTTATGATGGCTAGTATTTAATAACCGAGTTCTTGTGTTAAAAAGAGAGATTTGTTATCATATACTAAATACTTTAAAATTTATTATTCAATAAACGAAAAATTATCCCTTCATACCGAGTAATCATTCATAAGGAAACGCGACTCAAAGAAAGGAGAAAAAGATAAAATAAACGTTCTCGAAACGTCGAGAAACATTTAAAAGTTGTAGGTGAAGTCCAAAATAACTGACACGTTCCATACGTCCCCCGGCCCTCTCCTCTCGCATTAGGAGAGTGAGATAGCTCAATAGAAAACCAATCAGGTAAGTGGATCGTATTTCCCGGGATTTGCGGACCGGCGCCGCGCCGCGTCGGCTCGCATACTGTTTTTCCAATACATTAAAAAGTGCGATCGGCGGCAAGTTGAAACACATCCCGCGTGAAAGATTGCCACCGACGCCCACCGACGATCATTGCATATTACTTTTACATCCGAAATCTGAAGCTTTGGTATTATTTGGTATGGTTTTGTGCCAATTTTAAATATAAGTTTATTTTAGTTTAATAATTAAGTGGTAAATAATAAAGCTATAATAGATAATTAATTAATTGTAAATATTGCAAGATTATAAATTTATGTTTTAAATTTTACGGCGTAATAGGCAAAATATGGAGTAATCTAACAATTCCATAACATCTTTAAATGTACCCACATTCGTGCAAATAAATGTCTTTGTCTTATTTACTATTAGAATTTACTTATATCTTAAACTAATGTCTTAAAATAATAACCAGTACCATACAAATTGCATCGCATACTATTGTTTTCGAAGGGTTATTCAATTGTTGAAATAGCCGAAAGTGAAACTGGAAGAGTTCCATAAACTCGCACAGGTATTGTATATATCCCATATACAAACGCTATTACAATATTCATTTTAAAACCGTTCAAGTCTCCCTTTTGTACGGGAGAATAGAATATTATTGTAATACGGGGACGGGTCCGTCTGGCGAGCCGCCCCGGTCCTCCGGTCCACGCGCCTGCAGCTGCCACCGCCGCGGCGCGACAATGTCGCCGAAACGCTCCAGAAGTTTGTCTGTTCGAGCGAATAAATTACCTCAACTTTGGGAAACGCTCTGCATAGACGCATATGGAGATGAGAAAATGAAGTCGAATATAACATGTAGTTCTACTCGTAAGTAATATACTGAGAAGTTTAGGTAGAAAAATTATTGTGTATTTCCTTCTATTGTACTTCAAATACGAAACAAGATATACAATGGCGGAGGAAGATGAAGCACCGCTGTTGTGACTCGTGAATGTTATACGGATTTAATACGATTTTATTATAAACCTGCCTCTGGACACGCCTCTCTCTGTTCTCCTTTATCCAGATCAACGGGCTTAAAATATCAATTCAAGTAAAATCAGAATACTTTCTAGCTTTGAGATGGCAATATCGGGTACTGGAAGGAAACGTTGCATGAAAATACTACATTACTTATCAAGATACAATCAGGTAGGGACTGTTCATTTTTCTGACATAAAACATAGCAAATATTACTTTTGAGTGCTATAAACCATGTGATATGCGATATTCTTGCACGAAATTATCCACCTCAATGGGTGCCTGCGTTGTAAAAGATAGCGAATGACGAAATTTTCAGTTATTACCTTCTGCATTTTAGACTTGGCGATGATTATATAATCCGTGAGATGCGTCAATCTGTTAGGATACATATAGTTTACTAGTGGACCTGACCACGCGTTGCCGTGGTTACATTATGTCAAATCATATATATGACAAATATCGTGCGTTCAG
>DWGJ01001654.1:0-18804 GCA_018246895.1 Aspitha aspitha aspitha
GTTAGTATAATGCGAATTACCAGTTTCACAATAAATAGTGTTTTTCATAGAATATCTTGTAATTTTATTGAAAGTTCGGTTGTGCAGAACGAGTTGCAGAAGAAGTTTTATGTCTGAAATTAGTTCAACAGAGAGACAAATGACAGAAGATACACTCGGGTCTTTCTTTAACAGCGCACATTGGATAATAGTGACTGTAAATCTGTTTTAATCAAATTTAATGATGAATCACACTAACAGCTAGTACAGCCCTGTTAGGCGTCGGTTACAAATTTCCATGGGCGGCGGCAGCCACTTGTGACTGCTGCCGGCTCGTTTGCTACTCTCTTCAGATAAAAGAAAATTAGGATAAATCAGTCAAAACCTCCTGTTACATTTCGTTGAACCACCATTCGGTGTGTATCTAGGTATTGGTCGATTACGGTCAAATGAAAAGTTGTTAAGGGACTCTTTGTTGTGTCGACTTTCAAGATTTCGAACTGGACCGTCTTTTGTTTTCAAATAAAAGCGAGCATTGGTGGCTTACCATAGCTAGCGCGGCTTGCGCGTCGTACTGGCCCGACGCGCGCCGGCCCTCGCGCTTGTTGCCCTCTATAGCGGCGTCCAGCTCGCTCCGGGTGGACAGGTTCTTCTTTTCGCATTCGTAATCATACAAATACTTCATATATCTGGAAATAAAACATATGTTCATCACGCAACAGTCGCAACTTATGACGTAACATATAGGTACTTATAGTACTCAAAAGTTATCAAGAATTCGATCGTAAAGCGAGTACAAACTGCCACGCACTAGACCATAAAGTTAATCTGTTCAATAAATTAACGGATTGTTCAAACAACTATTATTCAAAAATCTTTTATCCATAACAATCCGATAACGTCGCGAGCCTCGTCGGTACTCACTCTAGTACCAACCGCACCGAAACTGACAAGCTTATAAATCATATTTCAAGCTCAATCATCAAAAGCCTATCCTTCAAATGCATAATAGACATCCCATTACAAACCTAATCCTATTCTTATGACGAGTCAATTTAATGCTAGCGTATTGTCAACTGTTCTTTACCATAACTCATATTAAGAACTCACATATTTAATGCCGAACACAATAAGACACTTTGAACGGGCCGACGGTTCATAAAAACGGGCTACCTTTTCATAAAGTGTCAAATGAGAAAGCTAAATATACGACATTCGTCATTAACGTTCGTCTAATTTTATGTACGCACGCTCGACGACAGCATTCGAAATTCGAATATCTTTTGGACATGGCCGATAAACTCGCAAGCATTTGTTATTCAACCTTATATTTTCTGTACGTTTTATTACGAAAAACCCCACAACCTCTTACATCCGGCGACCACTCTTAACAGTAACCTGAATTTCTTAAGCAGTCTACATATTTTCCACTACACCACAAATGTCTATATTTATAATTTTTAACTTTAACGGCAAGTTTACCAGATAAATTTACCAGTACCTACTTGAATATGAGAAGTCACTTTACTTCAAATAACATAGCTTTTAAATCGTAATCAGTATGTTCCAATAAAAAATTAAATGGCAATTCTCAAAACCAAGATGCTTTCCAAGCATGCAACCGTTGCTTGGCTATACGTAATTACGTATGTATGTATGTTAAACCTGATTGTCATCAGCATTTGTCATTTAATGGTGTTAAGTACAAACAGCTAGTTAGTAATTATAATGTAAAAGCAACGCTCGAAATCCACGCGTCGTGCGTAACGGTGCACAAGTTGAATTAGAAATGTACCACCTTTATGACGACCGACAATAGCGCGAGGTGAAGGAACTGCGGAGATAAATGGGAAATTATATCGGCCGAAATGCGTCGGTTATTAATTATGAAATGTCATATTGTCGCCGGACTGGACGCTCACGTACTGGCTATTGTGTCGCGTTTGTCTTGCTCGTGAGAATTCAAACCACTGACAAAGCTGTGTCGATGGAGTCGAATATGGGCAGCGGGAGCCGCCACGACCACACGTGGTCTATGAAACCTTTGTAAACTCGCGAGGCGTGCCTTTTGATAACAGATGCGTATTTAACAAATGTTTTTGAGGATTACGATTACCAAAGATATGTTGAATTTTTATTTCAAGCAATGTTAGGAACAAGAATAAACACGATTGGTAAATTCTCAAAAACATGGCTCAAATACATGGCTGAAACATAGTCATTTGGGTTACTTCTCGACCTAACTGTCCTGTATTTTTAAATCGTCATAATCGTATTTTATCAGATCATTTGATCTCGACTGTTGACATGTGCATATTTACAATGCCATGTATATACATATGTATGTTTATCCGGTTACCATAACACAGGCAGACAGACAGACCTTGCCTAATTTGGGATCAGACAGCCGTGTGTGGAATTGTCTCCAGTTATTTGTTTCTTAGTTATTTATTGTAGATGACATGGTCCTGTACTCACTGTGTACGCAGCGTGAAGGCAGCGGATGTGATGGAGGAGGGCAGGCGGAGTCCCTTGATGATCTCCTGCCACAGCTTCTTGTTGATCACCTCGACGAGCCCGCCGCGCGCTATCACCAGGTTGTACAGCTCGTACAGGTCCAGCACCGACTTGGCCATTATCGGCAGCCGGTTTATTGGTGTTCCTGGTGCAAAACAAATGACTGTCACATCGCTTTGACGATCTTAGGAATGAACATGCTCAAATATATCACGCAGTACATATATGGAAACGACGTTCAAATGTAGGTACGTTAAGTAGACACAGATTTCTTATAAGTATAGACAATATCTGTAATTATAATAAATCTGTAGACAGGTCAATTCTGTACATGAAATATATTTCCAAAGTAACTATCAGGGGGTGATTAGGGATCGATACTGAGGCCAAAAATGCAATCAGTAAGATTTTTGTCTGTCTGTCTGTCTTTATAACCGTTATAGAAACAAAAACTACTCAACGGATTTTAACGACAGTTAGTACAATTATTTTTCATACTCCTGAGCTGGTTATAGTATACTTTTCATCACGCTACAATCGATAGGAGCAGATCAGTGAAGGGAAATGTTGGAAAAACGGGAGAAGTAACTCCATTTTGTAAGCTCCTACATCCATTAAATAGTGGAGAAATACTGTTTTATACTTGTGCGAAGCCAGGGCGGGCCGCTAGTATACGACTAAAAACATAGGTATCATAGATATGGCAACGAAAATTCTTAAATAACATGTGTCGGTATCGTATGTTCTCATATAAAATCTCCCGCAACACTTGCATTGTTGCTACATACTACATGCATCTTTACTTTCTAAACCAATGGAGCATTGACCGAATTATTATTTAACCAGTTTCATAAATAATTTTAGCAATATGAATATCACAAGCCTGGAGAATAGGTACACAAGGCGAGAAAACACAACCATATTACGGGATTGCACAGATAATTAGATAATAACACGCGAGTTAATTCATAGGAGACACGAGAATCACGATCTCAAATTGAATCAACGAATTGCATCCAAACAGATGCACGATATTGCATTTGAATGGCGTAAGGCTACCAATAACAGGTGGGTCGATGAAATTGAATGAGATTCGATTCTATTTTACATCGATTCAATCGATCGATATTACTAACTCTATATTACTAACTCGATATTACTAACTTATTAGTAAGAACTCTTAGGTATATTTATATAAGTATATAGGTATACTTAGGTATACCTACTTATATAAATAATAAATATAGATACACATGTAAAAAATACAGCAATCTACAGATTAACGATGATTGTAATTTGAAAACAGTTTTAAAATTAGGTAAAAAAATTATATAGGCAGGTACCTATATAGTCTGAAAACAGGAAAACAAGCGATTTACCCTTAATATCGAAAAAGAGTGCTTAGTAACCACCCGGAATCATTAAATTACATTAAAAATGCTGCTATTTAGTTGATAGCCGATTACATAAATATAAGATCCAGTTCGAGTATAGGTAATTTATGCGTAATAATATGTAGGGAATCGGTCGTTACGCTGCGCCCGCGGAACGCACAGCGTAACGCACGCGTTCGCTGTCTATTTGCAGCTGTAAACTCTTTACAGCGCACTTGGTAAGGGTCGTAAACTCGCCCGTGCTGAATCGCATCGCATCGCAATCGCTGATTTATGAGAGCGCGAGCGCGTCAGATCGCGTCTTTACGACGCACGCGGAGCGTCGCTCGCTCGGCACCGGATTTAGCGCGGCTCGTGTGGCCCACGGAACCGTACGATCTTTACTAGACGCTGCTGCTTAACAACTCATACGAAGAAAAGTGAGTGTCACGTCAATGTCATTGTCAATCAAATCTGATATTAATTTAGCTATCTATTCGCGCAAAAAAGAATATAGGTATTCGAAGACTTATAGGTATTGAACAGAAATCATTGAGCGTCGGTACGTGTAGGTAGTTGAAACGAACCAGGAAGGTACGAGTTTAGAGAAAGTTCTGTTTGTTTTGTCCTTTGTTAGAGGAAAGTGGCGGCGTATGAATAACCGTGAGATGAGGGTTAAAAGGTTAACCGCCGCTAAAATAATGTTCCGCTCAGAAATTGCCGGATCGAGAAAAACCCGCGACCTCCGATGGTTTATTGATGAGCGTAAAGCATTAGCGAATACCTAAACGACTATTTGTCAATCCGTCTTCCTGTCTACAGTTAATCATTCCCCTGCTTATCTGGGCCGAGGGCGCGGGGGTGTCGGGGGGTGCTGATGGGTTCGAACGTCACCCGGTTAGAGATTAATTGCCGCGCTTATGTTTAAAGGGAGGAACATGATGCGCCGGAATTGGAATTGTGAGAGCGGCGCGGAACCTATCTGCTCTCCGAATTGATTACAACCTATTTATATACCTACATAGTTAGTTACGTTCGAAATGAGAATCGTTCATTACCGAAGGGCATTTGGTATTTGTAAGTTATAGGTATATAAATAGGTAGGTACTCGGATAGGTACCTACCAACAGATTTTGATAAGTAAAAATATGCTTACAATTATTTTTAAAGTTATAGCTATATGAATTAAAACTTAATAGTTTCATAATAATAGTTAGAATAAACGACGAGGAAACTGATAAATGTAAGTTATGTTATTCCATATGTTATTCCATGTTAATGTTATTCCATAACGATTTCTAAGCTGTCAAACAAATCATTTAGTTTACCTGTCGTGAAAACTATCGTAGAATACTTACATTAATGAATGATCTGAGACACAATTACGAAGCAGGCATGTCAATTATTTTTTTGAGCTTTTATATCTGGATTTTTAGCACATTCGTTGTACAGGCGAGTGGCGCGGACTAGTGGAGAAAAGCGACCCAGATTGGTTCTATAGGGGCTGTTATCTACCAACTTGTATGGATGTCGGGGAATTCTGGCAGGAATGTTCAAGTTCAATCTAGTTAGTAGTGAGGGGCAATCTATGCTACCGTTTAACAAGTAACAGTTTTAATTACAGCAGGAGCTTAAGATCAGTCTTCATTTGAAAATATCTTGCACGGTGAGATGAAATTCTTCAATAAATACTTCAAAACGAATGAATCACAAATATTATTCGACATTATCTCACAATACCTTTTGTACCGGCATTGATGTAAACTTATTCATCATAATGTATTCCGTAACCAGAATCTATGTAACAGCACAATGGCCAATAAAATGAAGAATTCTTCAAAGAAATGACTCACAAACTTCAATTTACCTACAATGTAGTTATCAGCCACGATTCCGAATAATAGGTACCTACTTAGGTGCATAGTAGTGAAGAATTTAGATGATAAACATTAAAGCTCTATATTTAATCATTGAAATATGACGAAATAAAAGCTTAAGGATGATAAACATGGTAAATTAAATGCCAATTCACAAAAGGGTATGGATTTTTGCACTCGGTACTTGCAAATTGTATAAAAATTATAATCACAGTACCTACGGACAGTGCGGAAGCAGTTTTGATACTTACCTATACCTATTTATAGAGTTGTGCCCACATTATAACTTAGCCGCCGGCTTCTTCAAATAATCATTCCATTTATCTCTTTGCTATGTCTTTATGATATTTACATTTGCCATGTCAACTTTAGTCAATTACACCAATTCGGAAACAGAATAAGTGAAAGTAAAGAAGTTAAAGTAACAGTTTAAGATAAGCCACGACTCGCCTTCGCAGCGAGGCAATGCAATATAATTTCTAAAACGAATTGCATAAACGTGAAACATGTTATCAGACACGAAGTTAACGCTAAGAGGCCCGTTATCCGGCTAAATAACAAGTCGGTTACAAGAAACCGTGGACAAAAGCTATTGTTTATGAAAGCAATCACCCCAATAACGATTTCCACAAACGTGTTCCTCGAGCGGCGGAAAACGCGCGATTCGATGCGCGTGCGCCGCGCACACTATTTGTATAACCCGACCGCTTATAAAAGTCAACACAACCGTACAAACAACCCACACATTGACAACTCATTCCCGACCGCCGGTTTACCCGTAATTTACGACGTATGTCAAATCGCCGGCAGAGCCAATCTAATCGTGCCCAATTGTGACAAATTATTGCTTTTCCTACGAAACCTTACGCTAAATCTGTATTATGAATTTCACTTTATGGAAGGAACAGTTTATGGTGTTCCGTTCGGAACGTAAATATAATTCTTTGTGGATACCGCAATAGTTACAGTGTTGCTCTCCGTGCCGATTATTCTACCTCGCTCGATATTTATTGGCACTCGATGTCGCTTAGAAAGGCGAACTCTTTTGTATACAATGCTGGAAACCGTAAATCGTAAAGTCACACGCCTCCGAGTGTTGATAAAGGACTGTAAATAACGGCCGATTAGCTCCTTAATCTCTTTAAGTGTTGCAGTGTGCGAATTTGATTTGCGGCCACATTTTACGACCAGATTAGGATTATATTGCACCCGTTTGGATTAAGATAAGTAATATTTTTCGGTATTCGGATCCATTTTTTTCTAAATATTAAAATGTTTCCGTGTCATTTAACGTGTAGAGTCCGCGACGATTCGAAGAAATGTATGTACTTAGTAAAAATCTTGGTGCAATTTATTGTTTTTAAGTAATACCTTCATGGAAAAACCTTTAGCAGTTTTTTTTAAGTACATAGTTCAAAACGTAGCGCGACTTTAGGTGAGCGAGCAATACGTGGAACGCTATCGTTTCCGCTCGTCGCGGGCGATAATCGATCCAATCGACATTTGACGCCTACCGCTATCGAGAGCCGTATCAAGGCCCTCGTAGCCTCAACCCTGCGGCGGGCCAATAGGAGACCGCCGTCGCAGCATGAACGCCTCTCATTGGCTTGATTCGCTTTTGATTGCGCCGCCCAACTCGATTCACTGCCCGATCAATCTCAATTACTCGTTCGTTGGTAACGCTCCAACTGCGCTCACGTGCGTTTAATTGCAGAATAAAACCCTACTAAGAATGACAGACGCGGAATGAACGTTCGTACAGGTTCATGAAAATTCATAAACTATAATAACGTAAAATAGGTAGGTACGCAACTCTACATCTTGTTCGCATCATTTGTGATGATAGAGCTGTTAGAGCTAACATATTTAAGCAATGCACGCACATACACTTGTTTATATTACTGGATATAGATACATAAGCGATTTTATAGTATTGATATTACTTAGGGGACATGAAAGAAATAGGACCTATTTACTTTACATTCAAAAACTCTATGTACTCATTATCTACCTACACATACCTATATTAAAGGTATAAAACACGAATGTGAATGCGCACTAAAAATACGTCGCGCTGGAAAATTCACAACCGATGCAGCAGTTAAATGTTTACGATTCGAGATATAAATTTAATTTAATTGCGACAAACCGACATCAAATTAACCCAACAATAGACATTAACACTGCTTAATTCTCAACAATGAGCTCTGCGGAGTAAATTCTTAACCTAAACGTACCTATAGGACTGAAGGCAATGACGCTCGTGGTGCCTATTGTGTGCACTAACTGCCACTTTGTACTGTCATCTTTATACTAAATATCTACATAGTAGAACATAGATAGGTGCCTAAAAGTGTTAAGAATAGAGTAAAAATTTTCGACTACACGGATGTGAGGATTGGGGGGTGGAAAGATATCAATAATCTAAACGCTATAGTTATCTATGTCAGAACAATGTTCTAATCTTCTTTGTAAATGTCCATCGCCCTTTACCGTAATGTAAGAATATTATTTCATGCAACTGCTGGTAGAAAAAACTCGAACTCCAAGTTACATATCCCGAAAGAGATCGATCTTATAAAATCTGATGTCAAATATTCTATCGCTTAATGAATGCGCAATACTATTCAACTCAAACCGCCGGAAGACAATAGAAACATGAGCCAGAGTGAACGACTAAGAAGAATATAATGCCAGAAACAATTGCCTACAAGCAAATTAATTATGACATTTGACATTCTTGTAACTTGTGAATTCTACTGACTATGATTTGGAAACTTATAAGGGGTTATATTGAATGTAAATTGCTATACCTATACAATTACATAATGTAATATATTATAGTCAAATGCATTTGTAAAAAGTGAGTATTATTGCATCTGGAATAAAGATTTTAAATTATATCCAACTTTAATATAGACCATGATTTCACAAATACTCCTAATTCACGTCTTTTAAGCTTTTATTGAACTCCCGAACGTGATTCGCTCAATCTATCCGTAAAACCGTCAAGAAGAAAAATTTAAACGAATTAAACGCATAATAGTGGTTTAATTTTATTTCTTATACGTGTATATTAAGGTCGTAAATGACAGCTAGCCCCTGTTTAGAGAGTCGTTATAAGTTTACGGGCGGAAGAATTTATTGCGGCGTAGGGTTGTTTTAATTTAGAAATACGAACAGTCTAGTGTTAATTTCCACACTGCGAACGCTTAATGTTCCTCGCCACATACCTACATATATGCAATTCATGCTCTTGATGGACTTTACTATATAGAAATTCAGTTCCAGATAGGTTTAACAGCTACCTATAACCAATTTTGAATTCACTGATTTTTTTTTAATAATTCAAGTCAAATATCGAATTGAGGCAGGAATTTTGCAGGGTTACCATAACTCAGTATCAATTTATTTTTTTGCAGTACCTACCTACAAAGTCCGTGAGATACGGTGCGAGAATGACATAAGACTGAGGATACAACGATCAATCATGAGGGGAGCAGTAAAGTTGAGAACAATCCAGCGTAATTCCGTCTGAGAGACATTAAAATGGCGGCCGCCCTATCCGGTGCAACATTGTCGGGAACTGCGCGCGCGCACAACAACACTTTCTTATTAGAATCACTCTCCAAACGGACAGCTTTATCACGACACTAATTTTAGTCCCTTGATTAAATGATGGAATACAATATTTTGCAACTTACATTATTGTGTACACGTGCAATAAAAAGTGTTAACATTTAACGTAATTCTTGACTTTAATAGCTTATAAATCATTTATTTGAACGCAAATCAAAATTCCAAGACTTCCATATATTATTATTCCGCGATGGAATTCAGGGGCCATTGGATGTAATTGGCAATCATTCAGAGAAAGATCTCTCGCTCCAACAATCAAGACAAAGGCGGCCGATAGTACCTACAGGCGAGCCATTACAGGTCAATACCCATTATTATGCGATATTTTCGCGAGCACGGCCCTCCGATATCTCGTACAGTCCGCATGAGACGGCAAATATCTGTAATTAAAGGTTGTAAAGTTGATTTACAACCGGGGTCCGAGTATCGAACCCTGGGGAACGCCTCAACCAATCGCGTGGCTCGAGAGTCGTAGCGTCGCACCTCGCCTCATATCAATTTATTAGAAACGAATGAAAATCGCGGCTGCGGTGGCTTCGGCTCGCGATAATACGCGTCCTGCGGTCGCAGATCCCATTCGAGTCGGCGGATCGCGGTGGATAGTATCGAACGCTGTTGCGTGGTTTACGATCACCGCGGGGACGGTAACACCAGCAATAAAATTGCAACAATGGAAATGTCGGATGCGGCTGAAAGGGCACGCAACTACGGCAGATCATTGCAATGAATGCAACAATGGGATCCTTGAAATGATGGTGGCAACTATCGACAACCATAAAGTTGTACAAAGTTCCAACAAAACCTAGTTAACTGTGTGAAGATTGCAGAATATCGTAATATAGTACCTGAATAATAGGCCAATAAAATGCATTCGTTAATGAATTATTAGACACATTTTGTTCAGTTAAATTCCAATTGCTTATAAATATTTGAAATTTTAGTTTCATTTTGACGTCTGTGGCGAGTACTGCAGCAACTTCAAAAGTCAACAATCATTTATTAATGTATCATTTTATGAAACCAAGCATATTCATATGAACTTACTATTTGTTGTTTTTAAATGCCGTGTCATCCACATATATTATTATATATTATTCTGATTTTTACACTATATTTACACATTCATATGCGTAGGAAATTGAGAATTGGGTATTTACTTTACAATGTCTTGTACCGCTAAATATTCATTAGAAATTTAATGTGCTTAATGTCGTAGGCATTCAATTTTATATTTAAGTGCATCGTGACGTCAATCAATGTCTTCGACAAATGGAATAACTCCGTTTGCAATACAGCATTGCTGTTTCTGCTCTACTGGTTCTGGCTATTACAATATGTAGTATATCTTACCACTGCCTATACTTATTTTTATGGCCATCGTTTTGTCGCTTACGGGGGAATCGTAAAATATCATTGGAAACCTTTAATTTTCTTTATCATTTCTTTGTTGCTAATACAAAGTTGTTAATTGCTGACCTACAATGTTGACAGATAACCAATGTTTATGTGTGTTACGTAGAAGTTTAATGCACTGAAAATAGCTCACTGGTTACATTAATACCATGTCAGTACAATTGTTTATTATGAATAATTCTTTTCACACTACAGCTTCAAATGACCTGAAATTTCTAACATATCTAAATGTTTAACATCTGAAAATACGTTACAAAAAACAGTTGAGGTTAGAACAAAGAATTGAACAATGAATTCGGCGGAAGGCGTTTCTTTAGTAACGATCGAAGTGCGCCAGAACAGACGAAGGTGTCGAGGCAGCACTGCCACCGGGTTTGGGGCCTCGCCTCCGGGGCTATTTGAATGACAATCTAAATTACAATACCGAACGGCGTCCCGCTCGTGACTTGACAGTATTGAGAGCGTCACTTCGAATTCGAATTAGAATTGTGAGGGAATTTTTACGAATAGTTAAGAAATTACGGGAAATAAATGTATGTAACTTAAATTGAATTATTACAAAATCATTACAAAATTCATTTATTAACAGCTTCGATCTATTGTTCGATCAGAGTAAATAATAATTAGTGTTTGTACCTCATTCACTTTTGCCAATATTGAACCCTGAACTGCAGATACAATGTTCATTTATAATAGAATAACAATGTAAAAACATGACACAAAATGTTTTAGGAATATTTGAATAAATGGAAATTGCTAGATGATTTTGCAATATTTGAGAATGAAGTAAATCATAAAATTAAACATGAGCGGGAACAAAAAATGAATTCAATTTAATAAGGTACAAGAGACAACAAAGCGTTATAATGTAACGGAAATAAAATAATCCGGCGCGGTAGTGACAAAAAACACACAATGGAGTCAAAGGGCAAGTTGGATGACAATGGGTTGTGAGTCGCAGATAGAACAAATGAAGCTACGGCCACAATGCGCTATTAGCATAAATGGGCTGCAGACGCAGTGACACTAGGCAGCAGACGAATTTGAAAGGAAAGTAAGGGTCAATTTGGGATTTGCTCATAAATAATATTAATGACTGACTTATTTACTTTCTAGTTTTGACAATGGACGGTACCTTATGATTTACGTCTTCTAACGTTATTCTTTGAAGTGCTATAACTAATGTATATCAAACTAAGGTTATTTAGTCCCTGCAGTTTATAAACTAAATGTTTCTACACGTTTATGAATAATGTTTCCTATTCTGAATTTCGAAAATTATCACCATTATTTGGAAAAATATTGCTCAAATTCATAATTATAGTTATACATAGTTATAAAACTTGTAATTTTTATTTAAGCCTATACTAAGGCAAATAATTCTATTGAGCGTGAAGTTGTTATCACTGCAACATACAATTACACGTTTATTAAAACCCGGTAAATATTCCAAGATAGAATCAACTTTGGTAATCATCTTAATGGCATCTTCAACACATATCTCGTATCTGACAATTTTATTGTAATATCAGTCAAAGCACAGTTATAAATAATCGTAAGTGTACAAAGGCGCGCGACAAATAATCGTGCAATCGCCATCATTCCAACACTTACGATGATCACGCATTGAACTTTGGCATTCGAGATAATCGAATTACGTTCAATACGTTACTGAAATTAATCTCAGATAAGTATAGCAACCGCTTTGTGTGCAGCAATGTACAATGCAGCGATCCGCCGATAGTCGTTGTCGTATTACGCTTATCGTTGTATTAATATCAGCGCTTCCTGCCACCCGCCGCGCCCACCGACTCTGAAGGTTCTCGCTGCACTGTTTGTTAATATCCCCATATATTTAACATTAATAAGGCTTAAAAGCTAACTTATTGCTAAAATAATCTTCTGATGTTGAATAACAATGTCGATAAAATAATTGATTTTAACATACTTATTATATTATACTATATTTTCTTTCTTTCACGTCGTTACTATTACACGCAATATATTGTAAAGTTATAATATAATTGGTATAATTTCAATTATACAAAGTTACATTTGATAATGTTTACAAGTCGCGTTGTCTCTCTATAATTCCACAACCAATATTCCAATTCCATGAAATTATTCAAAAGTAATTTATTTTGTATCCAATCTAAATGTATTCTATTGCCACTGTTCATTTATGTACATCAAAAGCTTTTCCTAGAGGACCGCCCAAGACGCAGGGCGGGCGGATCTCAGGGCGGAAAGCGCCGCCTACTTTGCTAAGTTATACAATTAATTATCCGTATTTATATTAATGTTTGCGCGTTCTTGACAGATATTTGTCTTTTATTTTTACAAATGAAACTTCTTTGTTATATGTTATTGCCGTGTTATGTATTTTATGGAAGATTTTCATAAACAGATCTTCTTAGTGAGTGGGTTACATCATACCAATCTACAGAGAAAACCTGGATGATTGAAATTCTCAACAACGTTTTTGGTAGGGTATAAGATATTTTATACATAAGTAGTTACCCAATATACACAAGTCATCCTAATTTGAACAATACCGATGTCCAAAGGGAAAAAACAAAATGCGTTATAGTTGATTGAATTGAATTGGACTGAATGATCATTTCATCGTAAAAATAAGTCATTATTCTAATCTACGTATCTACGTTATCTACGTTATCTACGTTAAATACCTTTAATAAACTCGCAACTATAGATATGTTATGTATAATTACGTTATCTTTGGTAAGATTCCTAGAGTAAATATATGTAGATTGATAGTCATTAAGACATTAATGAAACAATTACATCTAAATGTTCCTTGAAAGTGATGAGACTCGAGCAAGCCCCAAATGTAGTGCTTTGTGTGACAGTAGTACTGTATTGCTATGCATAAAACATCAAACAAAATATTCATTTGACGACTCCATTGCAAGTATCAAAAATAAAAGAAACTTACCTACATTTTTCTTACTAATTTGTGTGTATGTACGTTGAAATTATGTTATGTTTGTGACACAATGCATTCGCAGCCAATATTTTCCATCGGCCCCGGCGAAACAGGTGACATCCGTGAGAAACGCATACATAATTGTGCGGATATGTGATAACCCGATAAGTGTATCCGGCGCCCACTTAGATACTGCCCAGCGGATATACGTACCCACTCGCGACTATAAATGTACCGCACCTGATTATTATTTCAGTTTACATAAAGACAAAACTAAATAGTGTCACACTATGCTATAATAACGGCTAATAAAAATAAAACCTAGGGACGACTACGTTTGATATAGATATATATGTCTTTATTACACTCAGGCACAGAGCGAACAAATGCGCTCATCACACAAACGTTTGTGAGTGAGAATCGAACCCACGACCCCCGGCTTCGTAATCAGGGTAACCACTAGACCGAGAAGCCAGTAAACCAGACGAATCTTAATCGATCTGCACCGCTTCTAAATCACAAGTATAACTCGGAAGTGCTGTCATCACATATAAATAATCACTTTTGGCCGCTCGTTAGCGGGCGGAGGGGGGTGGAGGTAATTTAGCTGCTCATCCATCACCCACCTTCGCTCGACCTGGATTCTGCTTTCAATCAAACGAACTAGTAAAAGTTGCGTATTTAATTTATACTGCTCTACCTCCTAATTGGCGATCAATGTTGTAGAGCTTGGAAAATAGAAATGTATCTAATGTTAGTATGAATTTTTCGTCAAACTACGAGTAATATTCCGAAACTACATTTACGATAACTTTGTATAAATATATTGAGTAAAATCTGAAGATAATTAATATTTGAAAACATATTATCGAGTTGGGAAAAAAAACACTGTTCTAATCCATATATACTAATATGGAAGTAACCAACCAGTTTTCGCTTATCACAAAAATTGGATTTCTTTAATATTAGTAAGTATATAAACAGCTTAATCTTTTCTAAAATGCCAGGTTAAGTAAAAGCCTGACGAACTGTAACATCTCACAAACGATTAACTTCAGAACCTATTTTGCGTACAATTGATTTACGATGGCTTAGTTTGTCGAAACATCATATTATAGGTCAGTTTACATAGAAACTATTAGAAATTACAGACTCGGTATGTCTACGGTTTGGAATCGGATTTTTCGCGAATAACGAGCATGAGTCAGTCCGCGGCCCCACCATCGGATATAAATTATTTTTCACCGTTATTTAAATAGACAGCGATGAGTGATCCGTGAGCTAATTACCTCCTAACGACCGGCAATCTGTGACATCTCCACAGTATATTTCGATGGCCGACGGACGACGAGTGATGCCCTTTATTTCATAGCTAGGAGGTGGAACTATTCTCGGCTTAGGAAATGGATACGCGTCAATCGTCCCAACAAAAAATGAATAGGACAATAGATGCTTCCGTGGACTCTACTATCTTTGGAACTATATCGCCTGTATCAGTTACGTTTCTCAGATCAAAAGATTGCCATATCGTTACTTTTTTCGTAGTACGTTTATCTACAGACCGACCAACCGAATATAAACAAATCTAAATATGGCAAAAAAAATATTGAAAACAAAAAAGTTTTTTTGGATATTGATATTAAACATTTTATTATTAAGGAATCCAATTAAAGGATCATTAATCCATCACTGAAAGATTTTACAGAAATCAAATAAGAAAGTACTAGTCATTCTTTATAATACACATTTTAAATGATAATGTACAGTAACATACATACGAGTACCTACATGTAAAGACACAAACAGTAAGTACACGCAGATTTGGAGGGAGGACAAAGCAAACCCGTCCACCGCTGCCGGCTCTTGTTAGCACCTCCGACACCTCTGGATACGATCGATTAGGCCCGCGGCCGCTCACATTCAATTATTTATTTATTTATTCGTAATTAACCCGCGCGAGTTATGGTCGCAGTTCAATTTACGAGCCCATCGGGTGAGTTATCGGTAAGCGATCGACGAATCTCACTTTATGGACTCCTTACAGCGTCGGTAAAGAAAATATTACATAAAAAGCCTACAAAACATTGTCGCACTATCATATTTTGATACTCCAGCGTTATTAAGAACTTGTCACTAATAAGCCATGAATAATTGGGATGAAAATATCCACTAAACAATATTTGATTTGATTAGTTTAAGCAGGTCTTTACATATGCAAAAATCTCGGATCCGAAAAGTTTTACATATATCAATTTATCCTGATCAAAGCCGCTATTAAAATTAAAAAGCATCTACTATATATTAATTACATAAGCGATTCTAGTTTCCATTCCACTTTGTGGGATATCCTATGCCATTTATAACACACCATGTTTTTAAAGTAGGCGCAAAATGAGACAATTCTCATTAAAACACACGATGAGTTGACCATTAATAACGCGAGTTTATCGACGTATCGACAAGGATTTTATCGTGTTTCGTTACTCGATAAGCCGGCCGTCATGAGGCCAATTTGTAGGCGCCCATAAATTACTTTATTAAAATAAATCAACCGGTTTATTGTTCTCTTCTCGCCTTATCCAGTTTTGTTGCTTCGAGTTGTTACGTTTGCACTGAGGCACCGTGTACCGGGCACTTTTGATGGACGATTTAACATCCGATAATTACGTTATTCTAAATTTGTGGGAGGGTTCAAATGGGACTTTAGAATTATTTGTGTAGGATTTTTTTTTACTATTTTAAATTGATTTACATAAATACCTGTATATCGATGGAATACTAAACCATATTGCCATTATTCTAAAAAGAAGGCAAAACAAATTTAAAACATCGTGGAAAAAGCAAATACCTTAGTTTTCACTATCTAGGATTTGGAATCCGGACTAGTGTTGTTTACCAGTTGCCCCGCTCAATATCGATATAGGTAATCATATAACTACACTGAAAACTAACTAATGCTACACTACCACGCGGTGCTGAAGAATTTATCACAATATTATTACTGGCGATTTCAATGTGGCACAAGAAATCTCTACGTACCCACATGATTGACAAGATTCTACGGCAACCGACGGCTATATTTAACTAGCATTATACGAAGCCCTCGAATCTATTTGTCTAGTGTAATTTGTTTGTCCAGATTTACGTCGAGCGTCCGTCACCACTCGCGGGAGGGTGATGAAATGGCCAGTGACGAAGGTTATCTTGATTTCAGCAAAAGCAAAAAATAAACAGGTATTTGAATTATGTTACATGCTACGTAAACGTCTATAACGGTATCTAACTGTTAATGCTTAGTTCATTTTACGTATATTGAGGGTTGAGACAATTGTTCTTTTGAATTTCAAACTTTGCTATTTTCGGTGATAAAATATCTTACAACTTTCAAATTTATCAAAAAATGGATACTTTTAAAAAATGGAAAGTAAAAACTGCTTTTATTGAGAAGACTACCAAAACCCTAGCAATAATATTTCAAGAGTAACTTTAATAAAAACAAAATACAAAATTTGTCGTCATGAATTTGGGAGATTACAAATGTTTGATAAACTACGTGATATTAATTATATGTACTCGTATATGTTTCTCATGCATCAAGCAACGTGTAGGACTCTCAGGCACAGCCCCGAAGGCTTTGCGCCAAACGTAATTCAACCATTATTGGTCTAAACCATAAATATTGAAGCATTGGCCAGTTAGTTGGGTTTGTAACAAGAGATGTATTGAACATTTATATATATTGCATCGTTATTTATTAATATCTGCAGATTATCTTCCAATTAGTTAGGTACGTGTTATTGCAAACAGCACGACTTTATTATAGAATATAAATGTGTCATGAAACAAAACATTAATATTGGTATTATCATCCTCTTATAAGTTATATTATAAAATACCTTATCAAGTACATAAAACCTACACACACTACGCTAAATTTGTGGTAGTTTTATTCAATTGGGAATTTTAACATTTTGACATAGCTTTTAAACAAAAATGATAAATTTCCAAAATTCAATTATTTCAATGTAATGTTACCCATAGTTCAGTAGTTTCACCGCTTATACCTAGGCAGTCCGTTATGCAGATTACAGTTTCAACAGAGTCTTTAGTATAACTACTGGTCCTATTAATTGCGTTCCGATTTAATCATTTAATAAATCTCTCTTGAAACTGGACTCGATTAATTGTCTATAAGGTACACGACACACTGTAGGCAGGGAAAGAGAACTTCAGCGAAAAGTAACTTAAGGCAACCAATGAGTGATCACCGTAGCTTAACATTACTATTATTAGCTTTTAGCGCTGACCTCTTATTAAATTATTTATTTAACAATTCATTATACAATAGATTTTACAGAAACAAACGTATATGAAATCTTGTACTTAAGTAGGTACCACTTATCTCCTATGTCCAAAGTTATTTATTATAATTGTTTTAAATCGCTGAAATATCAACTACCTACAATAATGTACTTACATGACCATTCCAATAGAAACATCCCAATAGCAGTAACATCGTTAATCGTTTGTAGCTAACTATCTTGCAGCGGGACCGTTGCATTACTGTGTTACCGGTCACGACAATAACACCTCCAATACAGCACTTCCAATCAAAGAATGAATTACTATCGAAACCAACATAAATATGTATTTACCGGGTCCCTTTTGATACGTTATTTAGATGCCCGAACAGTCGCAACGAAGGCGCGAAACCCGCCAGCGTTAATAAACGGTTATTAATAAGTTATGTTTTTAATTATGACCCGATCTCTCGTTTATTTATTCGTATAATTTTATAGGGCCCCGCGGCGAGACCGGAGTGTCAGACATAACAATAAAATATATGTGCCCGATGAATAAATTCGATCCGTAACGAGAATTATTACTTGTGGCATTCCATTTCTGATGTCGACGTACGCACGTCTAATTTTTTTTTTTTTTTTTTCAGAAAGGAAATGCCAGGAAATGCCAATGAAATTTTTGTCAGGAAATGCCAGTCTTTACGCATTCCCCCGGTGGGGAGCCGGGGGATATGAGGGACTCCAGGCCGCATATTACA
>DWGJ01001655.1:0-18787 GCA_018246895.1 Aspitha aspitha aspitha
AAACCGTGATAGCTAGAAAGCTGAAATTTTCACAAATGATGTATTTCCGTTGCCGCTATAACAACAAATACTAAAAACTAAATATATATATACAATAAACGTGTTATTTGCTCAATATTAAAAACGGTAACAGGTAGACGCTTCAAATTTTTACAGAATATGTACTTTTAGATTACCTTTTAAAATAAATAATTAAATAACAATAAACATGATTGTAGATGATAGTATGGAACCCTACGTGCGCGAGTCCGACTCGCACTTGGCCGGTTTTATTTGTACGCATTTGCAAAGAACGGGAAAAATGCAGTTTGATCACTTTTCGTATTTAGTAAGGGCGGTTATTGGTCGTTTTAATCTGAGAACTCTTCTGAAATAAATATGTTCGTTGATGTATGTAAGCAATTCATATGTATCCATACGAGCGACTAATCGATTACAAAAGCTAGTTGCTTTTTTCAACCGGCAGTGTTGATTACCTCAGATTAATTAAGCAAATTTCGAGTTAAACCTTAGTTAATCACATTTATTTCATAGCGATCTTAGTTAAAATATAGTCGTTGGTTATTGTTTAACATTATTTAGACGCTAGCGCATTACAATAAATTTTTTTATTGTCCGTTAAGTGTTTGCTTGAATTATACCTAAGAACCTAATTTGCGTAAAAAGGTTATCCATTATAATTAACTAAATATGATGATAGTGCAAAAAGGGGCGCTGTTGTAGATCTCAATTTATTAAAAAATTAAGTATGCTATGGAGGCGGTTAAAATGTCATTTCATGATTTTCACGTATAAATTTTTTAACAACAACCACGGCAACGCGTGGCCCAGTCCACTAGTATTTTATATAATTTGTAAACTTAATATTTATTATAAACTTGCGTTTGACTCTTTTGATGGTAATTTATCCTTCTGTATCACGTAAGTGAAGTGCAGTCTGTTATGTAAAGACATTTGCTATAGAAAGAACCTGTTAATATTCGTGACTTTTTCAGGTAACAATTTTAGGTTGTAGGTATGCCGAAAAACTTTTGCCGTCAAACAATATTTATTAGTTGTTTTTCACGACTTTGGTACATTTTTATTTCTTAAAGTGTGCATTTAACTGTTTTGAGTACTACGTTAACATTAATCATTGAAATGGAGAAAGCGACTGCGATGTGAAAGACTACAAATTCTCAACATATCGATTTTCAGCTAGAATAGAGCCAGTCTACTTTTGGCCGACGACTTGTATCGAGGTCAATTTTTAATATAGTACTGTTGGAGCGGCGCAGTGGCTAATGGACTGCTATTCGCACCAACATTTGCGTAGGCGGGGGTTCAAACCTGGTAAGATGAGCTTCTTTTCTGGAAAATTTTAAGCATTAATTTATTTCTATTTGATGTCAAAGGAAAAGGAAATTAGACTTGTAAATCGAAAACAAGGTGATACGGTACGTACGTACCTATTTACGTGTACGTACAGACAAAGTTTAATATCGAGTACTTGCAATATACCTATGTACTCTTCAAGTATTTAAGTACATACTTAGATACACAGTGAGCTGTTTATAGAATATAGCTTTGTGATAGTTAAATAACTGAAATGTTTTATATCCGTGTCAGTATAATCTAAATATCGTGCATGCATAAATGATCCAGATCCCGTTACAGGTCAAATGAGAACACGACTATTCCCCAGGCATGAAAGCTTATTGTTTCCTCAAGGACCTTTACTAAATACAGAGGAGTGGGAGAAGAGATTACCTGCTGACCGTTATTTTTAATACCCTAAACCATGGATAGTCACCTAATACTTTACTGAGTTGAATAGGAGTTGCTATTTAAATTGGAGCATTATGAATGGCTATCATTTTTCCGTAGCTTTGCTTGCGCCTAAATTGAATTTATAAAAACTAACATTTGTACCTATACTAACTTTTTATACCTGTTAACCGAGAGATTAACTCGAAAATTTCATGTTTCTTATTTCCAAATAGATGAATTTTTATACAATTAAATATTGTTAATTATTTAAATTAACAATAATTTGTTTTAAGATCATAAATGACATAGGGTTAATTGTTTACGACATATAAATGTGAAGTATTAGACAAATAAAACTAAGTAATTTTAGAAGTATAGAAGCAAATTAAAACAACAAAATTTATTCGATTTGTGGTCGAAGACAATCCTTATGATAGAATACATATAAACTGTTATATATTAAAGAAGGCAGAAAAGTTTTGGCAAGATAGTAAAAATAAAGAGAAATATGGAGCACATAGATGAGCACAAAGTTGCCTCCCTTATCGAGTTATACACACTCGTGTAAGTGAATAGTTAAATCCAATTATATGAGTGTGCTCAGCGGCTGATCACAAATGACAATAGGGAAGGTAACTAATATTTTTCATAAAATCTCTGTATATTCAAAACGACAGGTAATAATAAATAATTTAAATATTCAATTTAGAAAGTAAAGTGAATCGTTTGGTATTTTCACGTATTATTTTCTTTAGCATGTACATAGATAAGACTAAGATGAATGATTATGAAATCTCCCCATGCCGTGGCTTTCAGTTTTGACATCTAAGTCGCTTGTATTCTACATCGATGATGGCTGTTTAAGGCGAAGTACAACCACGATTTGAGTTTCATTTTGAGCCCCGTCACCCCCGCAGTGAGCGAAGCTAAAATAATTGCAAATGTACAGTATATGTTATGTAGTCAGATAAATCATCGTAATATTAACATCTGTATGAAAAGAAAATTTTGCTTTTATTACAAAACGATAAAATAAAGGATATAAATTTTTTCTAGTAGGAATTTATATGCAGAAAAAAGTATGTATATAATAAAAAATAAATAATTTGTAATTTATGTTTAATTGACAAGTATTTCTATAACAAAATTAATATATTTCCTGTTATTGAATAGGTTCTTACTTACACTTTTACTAACTTTTCTATTGTGTAAAACGGATAGTGAAAAGGGTGCTTTTAAGTATAGGTTGTGCGTTATTGTTGACTCACCAGGCAACGCTAACAAAATCTCTCCAAAAATCCCCTGATTTTTTAGAAAAAACAAGAGTTATATGGAGTCAAATCCGAGCTGCAAGAAGGATGTATTATGAACTCCACTTTTACTTTTAAATATTTTACAGAATTATTAGTTTAATTCTTATTTAGCCTTCCACGGCGTACAAATTAAGAAATTCAATTACAATTATAAATATTATTACTATACGAAATAGTAAAATATATTATGAATATTATTACTAGACTACACTAAAACTAACATTTTAAGTTAAATATATAAAATCAATACAAATTGTTTATTTAGTAACACACGGGGTTTATATCGGCTTTGAGGCAATGTAGACCGAGTGAAAGCTGGAGTAAAAATACTCTCGACAATCTTTAGACAATTGCTTTCATGTGATAACATTTTTTTAAATTTAATCTTCTAAGAATTCGATTACATAGTAATAGACCTTTAAGGTCATATACGTTTTTAGTTTTTGTTTGAAGTCTATTTGAAACTATTGCACATAGTTTATTGTGATTCCTTTTTGAATTTAAAGTTACATAGCTTGCAACGTCCCTTTTCACTATATTGGCGATTTCATAAATATATAGTGTAGGAAGGGTCGATGATTTTGAATTTTGAAAATGAACTTTATACATATCGGTCAGTCTAAGGCTATATATTGTTGTTATACATGTTTGTGCTTAAAATACTTTTTCAACCCAAAATGCGTTTTCCCAGAATACGATTCCGTACCTAAGCGTTGCACCGACGTAAACATGACAGGCATTTAAGACAGCTTTTTCGTTAACTACATATGTATTTTCGATAACATGTACAAGACAAACGAAAATTTATTTAAACTTTTGCATACATGGTATATTTGTGTGCTCCAATTTAATTTGCTATCTATAGATATACCTAAAAATTTTGTAATATCAGTGCCGTTTATTTGTTTACTTTCATAGTTAATATTTAGAGGAGAGACCTGTTGAGATCTTTTATTTTTACCCGACTGTACGGAGAGGGTTATGTTTTTCGCGCGTATCTTGTTTCTTTGTTTGCAATATTCTACATTACCGGATATTTTCCAAACTCTTAGACGGATTTATATAATTAAGATGACGTCCCGACTGCAAAACTCCGCAATTCCGTGTGTTTATGTTCTACATTAAAATATTAAAAAAGTTTAACAGAAACCTGAACTTGTTTTTTTCCATTTTAATGTTTTTTATTTACTTCTCGTTTTTACACAATCGGGTTTTTTAATTTTTGTAATATATATATTTTGTTTTGTCAAAATATTTACTTCACATATGTTTGTAATCTGTTTTCTACCGGTTAGATATGATTTAAAGAGGTTTAATGCATTATCCCTAATTCCATATTTTTCGAGTTTATTAAGTATTATTTTATGATCAACGTAATCAAATGCTTTTGTCATGTCCATATAAAGGGCAGTAACATAAATGTTGTTGTTTAAATTAGTACATCTTGTACAAAATTTAATTTATGCAAAGCCCCTTGATCGATAGCAGCAGTTCGGAACAAATTGATTTATTAAATATTACTTTTAATTTATTAAACTTGAGAGGCTCTAACACGTTACTGTAAGTATTTAAAGATAAGTGTGATATGTAGTACTACCACAAATATAATCTATTTTCTACCCAACTAACAAAAATTGCCATATATATGAAGTATTTACACTAAATTACTGAATTGCTTAAAAATATACTACTGGGCAAAGTTGGCATGTTTTAAGGTATATTATGATTTAAATAATTAGTTCACAAGTACATAGCTATCAAGTGATTTATTTGGTTACTTAGATCATACTATCACAAATTTCGGGCGTCAAATATTTTATTTGAAATATGTGCCTTATGTCTGAGGAATAGAGTACACACATATTTTATTCATTTGTTTTGTTTCGTAAAAATATTCAAAATTTCCTTCGACAGAGCATCCGGAGAGAACCTCTCGGGTCGAGCGTTGCTCGACGATTAAATTCAAAACTACAAGGCAATTGTCATTAATTCTAATACGACTCCATAGCGAATAGAGATGATTATTGCATGGCCGTATTTGACAGTTAGTGTGGATCGCGCAACGGAATGAATCTGTTTTGTAATATTTTCATGGTTTTTCATAAATAAAAAGTTTTTGGATAATTTAAATAAAACTGATCATGGTTATTGATCAAGTAAAATAAAAGAGCTATTATATTGTGTAAGAAAAAAATATATGTTAATTTTCTAAATTTTCAGAACTCGAACGTCGAAATTTTACTCATTGTCATGATTTAAGATTTTTTTTAAGAATTGCTTGGCTACTTTCGAAATTTTGGAATCCGTACCGTTCTAGTTTAAGTTCTCTTCTATCTAGAGTTTTTTTTCTATTCAAAATCTTAATCGGTCTGACCGTTACGGTGATTCGAAAATCATGTTTTGAGGTTGTAACTCGCCTTAATATACGAGCTGAAAAGTAGTGGTCGCTGTCAATAGTTTTGGCTGATTTTTACTTGAGCATCATTTTTGCAATTTCCAAATACCTTAAGGGACCTCAAATTAAGGTTTGATAAATTGTTATCGTAGTTATTATTTACGCAACTAGCGGTATTATGCTTAGTTATATAGTACGCGGTAGATATAATGCACTGATATACGTGGCATATTAAATAGCAGCCCGACAACTTCTTATATATTATACATGGTATGATTAAACGCAAAACAAGGACGTTAATTACACTTTCCTTCATGGCTTTCGTTATTGATATGATAATTTAATAATACTGATTTGAATACGGCTTGATAATTAAACTATGAAAAATAATAGATGCGTAAGTAAGTAAAATCAACGAATCTTCTTAACAACAATTTATTTATATTAATAACAGGCTTATTTAACTTTTTAATTTTGTGTACATGTACTTGTATGGTGTTATAGAGCGATTCGAACTGCTATATCTAGACTCTCACCTAATCATGTTTCGAAGTTTGACCCAGTCTTGTCTAAGTGAATAGTTTAACATATTATGCGAATATGTCGAGCGGCTGAGAACAATAGAGCAACTTCTTCGTTTCATTAGATTTCGTACAAAGCCAATGGATTTGAGATATATTGTCTTCAATTCTACGTTGGTTACCTCAATCTCAAGGTTCCAAATTACATAAACAATTATTTATCGTTTTTTCTTGCTATATTTCACTTATTTTTTATCTTTTATTATTTTTTTATAAAAAAGGCGGACTCAAAACCTAGTGGCATTTTCTACCAGTTAACCCTTGGGGATGTTAAAAAATGTAGCAGGGGACCAAAGATATTAAAGTAACAGAAAATTAAAAAAAAACATTTTTGGATTTGGTATATGATTGCTTTACTCGTATATTGCATCCTTCTCAATGCCCAGTGTGATTGTTACTGGGCGCGTGGCAGGCGCAGGCTGGGCCACCAAAGCGTATCGTCGCAGTCTTGATGAATTAAAAATACTGAATTCCCTTTATTTCTTTATTGTTCTGAAGCACTGATTACAACAATTAACTTGAAATAAGTTTCTCATTTGAATTGTACATTTAAATACACTGAGACGGTGTTTTTACATGTAACCGCCATGACGGCAGACGGAAGAAGAGACAGTGATAATTAGTAATGTTTGGCGAAGCGGGCGCCTTCCCATTGGAACTACATAAATATACATTACTGCTGTCATGCACAGATTAAAAATATGCTTTCTATAGATTAGTTACGTATTATATTTTATATATTGTAGATTATAAATGCTATGTGAATTCGCGTGAACAACCCTCGTTTAAATCTAGTAATTATACTAAACATGAATAGCATTTGGTAGATTGAAGAGTGTGTGTTGCAACCCGTATACTCGTACATCTTCTGCCACCTCCCAAATTTATATAAACCTATGATACGAAGTTACAAAAAATAATATTTGAAAGTGTTCTTAGCGTACGTTATTGTCTTTATATCTGAGTTTTCCGTATAGTGCATTTGTAATCGCTTTAATAATTTAGCAGTTTATTAACTTTTAGTAGTTTAGTAGTTTAATAGTTTATTACATTTCTGTAGTATGGTGTCCGTTGCAATTAATTTAATGTTGTAATTTTTAATATTGGTTTGAGCTTCAGCCTGTAGTATAAGCACGTGTAGTTGTTCGTATTATAATATTGAACTACAAGTCGGCTACGGCTAGGAGCGAGATAAGGGAAAAGCTGACCTTGGTTCAGTTTTGTGCCCGTTAGCGAGCTTCGTGTTCGTGTACATACGAGTATGTACTAACTCCTGGCCTTCCTAACTAAACACACAAGCTTTCTTTACTTACATCCTCATCTTGGTATACCTCGTATCATTTTTTAAGTTTCATATACATATAATAACACAAAATAATATATAACGATGGTAAACATTTGAACAAAAGGGTACATGGAAATATTCTATTTATGGTGTAAACAATTCCACAGCTTTGGAAATATTTGTCAAATGGAATAACTAACGCTGACCAAAATAAATCTTTCAGCCACTATTTCAGCCCGTTCAACCCCTGTTTTTGCTATAAAAAGTAACCTATGTCTTTTCCCAAGGTCAAGTATATAGCTGTCCCAAATTTCATTAAAATCTGTTGAGTGCTTTAGGAGTGAAAGTCAAACAGACAGACAGACAGAGTTACAATAACATTTATAATATTAGTAGGGATTTAATAATGATCATTATATGGGTACTTATGTAGGTAGTTATATAGGTAGTAATGATCATTATATAGTATCAATATCTCAAATTTGTTCGCCGTAAACAGCACAATATGGGGTGATGTAGTATTATGGGGTATGAGTTTGTCAAATCTGTGTTTGTATTTCTGCAAGTAAACGTGATGTCTTGTCTTATTATACTAACAAGTACTGTACTAATTACTAACAGTCCTATTACTGCAGTCCTGTTACTAACGAATACTCACCAACTAATTCTTATTAACAGTCATTACTAACTTAATTCACACTTACGAGTACGGCCCCATTTGTATTCGTAGTCCTATTAGTGGTTAGTTGCAGGATCTTTTTGGTATCCAAATAAGCTTGATTTGACGGTATTGGACATACTTATACTACTTTACTTGTTACATAACAATGCATTCAAAATTATTAATAGCTCATTGTTAAAAACATTTTTGATATTATGAATAGAACATATACATATGATTGATATACAAATAGAATTAAGCAGTTATGAGCTTTTGTTTAGAGGTTTAGTTAGCGATCCATTACAAGTACTAAGTTGCAACTTGATTTTTCCTGTCTTGATTATCTGCCTGTCAATAGCTTGGTATATATGCTTGCAATTAGAATAAATTGCAACATATCGCGGTTTCTTTTTTATTTCAATATATGTAGTTCTTGTTATTTCCTATAACATACATTCAATGTATGGAGTCAAACTACCCGCGAGTTTGACTCCATTGACACATGGGATGTTTTTGATAATTGAGTCCAATATGACCCTGCAAATAGACTTTCGATTTCACCTACCGATCGCCTACCATGTAGAATACACAGTAGCAACTGCCCCGACCGCTAGCGGCGGATCTGACGTATGTTTACGCCGCCTAACAATAAGTTGACTACAAACGGTAGATTGAACAGGATATATTGTAATGCTGGTATTTCTTTACCCCACGGCAGCCGCATTACCGCATCGGTGGTGCGTTCCCACTAAGTCTCGGAGGATAAGAAATTTGACGCACCAAATACATCTCTCGCGGTATGTGCGCCGACACGCTAAAAAGTGAGCTCCTGTTGTGTTCTGACTTAAAAGCCTTGCAGCAATAGCACACTTATATTACTAAACCCCCGCGACAAAAACCCGGAGGCCGTTCGGTAGGTTTGTTCCATTACTTAGTTAACAAATTTACCACGGATGTTAAAATAATTGACCTAGAAATTGAAAGTAAATTTAAGACTATTGAGGGACAATGAATTTACGCAATTTGTGCATTCTTCGCATGTTTTTGTAGTATTGCAATAGTTCTGTATTGTTGGCCGAAATACAAGTTTTTGATGCGGAGTTACCACTCAAAACATAGCTGAGAAAATCTGAGTAATCTTGTGTCACAAAAATTATGTAACAAATTGACACGAACTGCACTATATTTTTGTAGATGCTGAGACTTATTGGTTCTTTTCTATAATAATCAATTTATTACAGAATAAGTAGTCATTCTTATCTATTATGCAAAAAGAAGCAACTTTAAAGAAACGGGGAAATTGCTTTCGGATGCAATTAATCGAAGTAGTAATAAGTTCGACAATGATACATACTGTTTCATACTACCAGAGCATCGTGCCAATAACTGACTAAAATATTTTTTTTTTATTGTATTGTGTCATTGTTTAGAACTTGCTTTTTGAACACTTTTCTTGTTTTATGTTTAACGCAACGTGTTTCTGAGGTAAGGAATGTCTGCTTTTATTGTCATGATAGCTAGAGCTATTTCAATTTTTAACTTACAAAATGCACGTAACAAGTCATAAACACGTGCCAGGATTTTTATTCAGACCTCTGGGAGTAAGAGGCTGAATTTCAAACCACTTGACTATCAGTGCAGCATGGATTAGGTATCTCTACAAGATTAATTTAATAGTACAAAAAAAAATCCTATTGGCACAAGTAGGATGGAGTCGGAAATACTCCGTTTTTTGCCTCATTGTTCCAAAAGTTTGTTACGATACCAAGATTCGCATGGGATTTAAATTTTTTTGATGGTATAATAAATATGTATAATATCGGACATTGAGTGATCTACTGATATTCATTAATTAAGAGAAAACATTAAATACATAAGATATTGCACTACATATAGCGTGTTATTATTATTATCCATCTGCATTGAGCCGATAAATATTTGAACACCGACCGTAAACGTTTTGGTTGGTTCTTGTTTGTTGGTTGGTTTTTTTACCTTCTCTGTTTTGACATAAGTCTCGTGTGTAGACCAAACTAATATTGCTATTTGATAAAAATGTATTCCTTAGAAATAGAGACAACAGGTTTTTTTCTGAATTTCTGAATGGATTACAATTAGAAGCCATTACAGGTAGGCGGTAAACACCGTAAGCGTGTTACGAGGTTTCCCCGTGAGGACTTCCGGGATTTACTTACTAATTAAAGAGTTACTATGTATGATATTGCAATTGTTACCGTAATATTAGGGGGTTAGGTTAGGTTTTCTTGTATAAAAATCCGAAAATATACATACATATACATTTTTCTATCAATAAAATATTGGTTATTTTTGCTAATAAAATGGCTTTTTTTATTAGAATAGAGTACCACACTAGCAAGCAGCGTAACAAGTGGCCGCTGTCGACCATACATCTGTAACCGACTCCTAATAGGACTGTAGGGAGCTGACTGCTAGTATGAATTCAGTTAATATAGGTGTTAATAAGAATTAGTTGGTCAGTATTCTTTAGTAACAGGACTGCAGGAAAGGGACTGTTAGTGATATTAGTCCAGTTAGTATGTGTTAGTAGATGCAGTTAGTAAGTGTTAGTAGTTACCCTGGCAGAAGTCGGTCACAGATGCGTTGCTACTCTTGAGGACATAAGATGGTCGCCTCTGGTATACAAGTGGACCAGCAACCACACCCTTTTAACCGAAACACAGTTGAAACAACTGCTTCACGGCAGAAATTGGTGTGGAGGTGGTACTTCTCCGGGCGAATCGTATACAGTTTCTACGACCTACAAGGGTTTGATAAAATAAAGTAATATTGACGAAAAGTTGATTATTTAAAATATATTTATAAAACCAATGAGGTGACAGCCAATTATAACACTAAATTGCTTTTTTCATACCAAAGAATGTTTTGTAAATTTAATTGGGACGTAGGGTCTGTTTTTTGTACAGTTGCAGTAAAACACCGCAAATGTTAGATTGCAGTAAAATTCGAGGTCAATTTTAATTACAGTATTTCGCCATATGTAGTACGTTGCTGAATTAACTACACCGAAATGGACTTCTAGTCTGGCAATCATTACTTTATTAATTGGCGTTAGTTACACCGAGCTTTAATTGGCATGAATAAAACTCTTACAACGATTCCTTTTCGTGAAATGTAACAACATTTCAAATAAAGTAGTTTACTTTATACACCTATTAGTATAATATCAGAGGGTATGATATTATCAGCTCTTTTCGTTAAAATAGTTTCTGAAGCCTTTCGATATGAGTGTAAGCAACAATTGGATCGTACAGCTGTACTTTAGTATCATTAATTATAAGTTGTATATAATATTTATTAGGTAATGATTGTGGAATATCGTGAATACATATAGAATCATGTCGCGGCGTCTTAACTACTAACTGTAATGTGAATGTTATCTACTTTGATTACAAAGGTTCGGATTTCTTAAACTTAAATTAATAACGATTCCTTTGCCACGTCATGGTCTAGAATGAACTATTAAATCACCCGGTGGGCCACAGTAAGCATCCAACAGTCATGGACCAAAATCGAATGTCTCGGGGAGACTGCGCGCGCATCTCCCCACCCCTCACCTCACCGCGCCGAACGTCCATTGATGATCTCCTTAATCTCAATACATATTACTAACATTATTTGTATGCATCGTTTTCCACGCTGCCATGGCAGATTGACGATTGGTTTGAGTTATTTCAGCATTAACAAAGATATGAAACAATTTTCATAGGTTTAACGGTATTAGGAGAACGGATATTTCGCAAAGATAAAATGTTGGGCGCGGGCTGCCGTATCGTTGGCTAGGTTTGGGCGTCGCTGCGTCTCGGCTTTCGGCGGGCGGTCGGTGCGCGGCGGCGACCGGCGACTGTGCGCGACAGCGCCGCCACGCACGCTCGCCTCGCGACCCAGTCTGCTCTAACGTTTACCGGAGCCGCCGGTGTCACTCTGTCGTGCCGCTCGCTTTGCCGTGCCGCCGCATATGAGATTCTGCGCACTTTACAATCTAACGGTGTTACACGTAGTGCGACTGGGTTGGGTCGTGGTGTATAGCGTGTAGAGAGGTAGGCGAGGCGGTGCGGTTGTGCAGAGGTCGATCGGGAGCCGCGCGTGCCGCAGGCAGCTCGGGCTGCGGCGACTCCGAGCCGAGCTCTCCGAGCCAGCTGGCGGTGTTTACACGCTGCGCCTGCAGCCGCGCCGCCCGTGCGCTAGCTCGCTGCAACATACTTGCCTCATATTATATTCGGAGCCGTGAATTTTTAACATTTTGAACGAGCGGCGATAGAGGTATATTAATGCTTATTCAACCCGACTCTCCCCAGAGAGCACACTCGTAGCACACATAATTTAGTGTCACGAACGTTCAGAGCATTCGCATCGAAACCGAATTGTCATAGTTCATACGAGTGATTTCACAATACTATAACTATGGGTGCAAAAGAAAGCGTGGAAGCTGCTAAATTTTCTGCGCAAAATTGGAACAACTTCGAGGTTCGTAATACCCTTATAATTTGCACATGGAGTGTTTGTATCCCTTCCCTCCTCGTGATGTCTGTTGTGTGGACAGTTATCGCCTTTAAACATTATCTATAAATTGGCATCATTTAAATTAAATTAAATATGCACAGTAACAATATGAATTCTACATATGCATGCTCACATATTTCTTAAATAAATTTTTAAATAATATGATTATAACTTTAATGTGTATAAAAGCAACAATTTATGGCTCAGGTTCTACAACATCTTCGTGAGTCTACATAAAACCAATTTGAAATACTAGCCAATGTTTGAATACTCAGAGAGAATATTTGCGTAGTGACCAGATTTATGTACATTTATACAAAACATTTCAGTTTATGTTTATTAGCCATCAGAATAACATCATAACAACTTAAATTAGGTTTTAGTACGAGTACCTCAGGTACCTTATTTGCATGAGAGTCAGTAAAGGCATATACAGAATAGCAATGTGCATTCAACGCTCAGTATGGAGTAAGAAAATATCGAGAACTCTGCTTAGGTAATCCAGTATGTTTGGACAGTTTAGATTTAGAGCATCGACAAACTGGGCTGGCCAGTATATATCGCTATACATTGGTATATCATGATAGAAGACCCATCGACGAGATCGATATGCGGCTCTTGAATTTTAATTACTATTTGATAGCAAAGACTTAGAAGCTCCTCCGCGTGAAAATCAATACCAATTATATGATAGCGATCTGCACCTCTTTTATTTTAACTGTACTGCCTAAAAATATGTCTCTTTGAATGCTGCCATATCATGGATACACGATGACTGATAATTATATTCTAACTAAATAAGATTTCGGGGAATAATACAGTTGTTTACATATAATTGAGAGCATTTGATTAATGAACTGGTCGGAGGCGTGGTCACACACTGTTTAACTTATAATGCTTCTAAGCCTTAAGGTACAAGTTGAACCAAAGCTATACTGGAAATTTTACACGTCCTAGCATTTTGGATTGAGACACGTTAATAGTAAACAAATTTACTATTAAACATATAGTCATCAAATTTGTCAGTATTGATATCTAAATAAAGCAACAAATATGAATTAATATAACATTAAAATTTTAATATCGAACATGTACCATCAGTTCCTGTGTAGGTAGGTATATCATATAGAAATAGAATGTCTTTGGCGATAAAGTAAGAAGTGGATTGAAATACGACACGCTATGATCGTATGTATGCATATATGTAATATATTGCTGACATGAGTGCTATGTACAAAATCTAACATTGATTATAATTATATCTAGCGTGCAAATTAGACAGTTGCGTAAAATTCGCATAACCTTACCAATACTCTAGTGTGACTTTAAAATTACATATTCGTTAGCTCACTCACATATCCTTGCCAATTTTTTAGGTTATATCAATGGTTCATATTTTCAGTCCTTTAGTCACTTAGTGTTATACAGATTTGTAGATAGAATAGGGTATTTTGCATATTTCCTCAAGAGCAATAATAAAAAATAATAATTCAACACTTTTTGCTATTATAACGAGTACCACGCATGTTTACTACATTTGACATTTACGTAGTCACACATCATTTGTTTATATAATATATTTACAGTTAATGACAACAATAATTTATTTGTCAAAGAACTCTACTCACCACTGTCACATTATTTAAATGTGGAAAACGAGAATTGCATTATTTAAGGTATCGTTGAAAATGTTGCACATGTAAACACATTAATATATTCATTTAACAAGATTACTTTTTAATTAGCTATGAATGTTGCTCCGGCTTAAATCCCAAATAAAACACATTGACCTGTGGCTGCGGTGTATTGCTACATGAAACTTAATTAAGTGGTACGTAGATGTTTTTGATCCTGCATGACTTTTGTTATAATGACATTTTTATTTTCGGTAAATATATGTTAAATAAGTGGTATATAAAAATGTGTATGTACTTAAACATATGCGAATTATTATTAAATGATTTATAATGTACATATTTTATATATTACATCAGTGTAAATATCGACTATGTTCAAAATGAATTTTTATATAAAATCTTACTAAAAGAAATTTGGTTAGATAATATTAAACATTGTAAATATAATTAATGAAATTTTAGGACCACATTAGCTTATGAGTCACTACAATCCTCTAGTACATTACTTTAGTGTATCTCTGCTGGTTTACGCAGCGCACGCAAAGAAAGCTCTCAAAACAGAAATATTTTCTCGGTTCTGCAACATTTATCATTACTACTCCACTCCTATTAGTCATAGCGTGATGTTATATAACCTTCGCGATAAATAGACTACTTCAACACAAAAACAATTTTTCAATTCCAACCAGTAGTTCCTGAGATTAGCGCGTTCAACCAAACAAACAAACAATTTCTTCAGCTTTATACTATTAGTATAGATTATTGTTGGGATTCCACTGTATGGAAAGATTATAATGAGAAATCAATTAAAACATGTGGTATACATTTCAGCATGGCGTGAAACATCACTACCGACACGGCACGCAGCGCTCGCAGAGCCTCAACCGCGGGCACTCCCTGTCGCGCTCCGATGGCACCTGGTGACATCACGGGACCGCGGGTACGGCTCGCCCGCCACGCCAGCCTTCGGTGGCACATAGCCTTTTCGTATTCAACTCATCTGAATTAGCGTCACGTATTCATAGAATACTTAATAATTGTGAATTTTACTTAGGAGCCAATGGTGCTACACCCACATTCGTGTTAAGCGATTATTGCAACACATGGCGATGTAAATACTCGTATAAAATGTCATATTCGATGCCTCTGCTGAATGGAACTACGCGTCACGGTATCGTTGCGACGCTTGGCATAGTAGCCTTTAATTACGATGTTTTCTCCTTTGATTTGTAATACATAAATATATTAAAATAAGTATTAATACTACTGATATACAATGAGGGATAGGTATATTGAATTTGAGTTATACAATATTTCTTACATTGTAAGGGAATTGAGACCTATTAACATGAACCTCTTCTCAGTTTCATAAATATACACATATTATCTTTTACTAATCTATTGACAGGGTAGGTAGGAAACATCTGGCATCAGGCAGATAGTGACACAGACATTGATATTAGCTGAACTTTGTAATGGATATAGCTACCTCAATAGCTGTACTTTATTAATTACATACATATATGCAATTAGCACAATACTACATTTGTCGCCAGGAAAGGATTATAGTGTTATTGCGATGATGTGATTACGTTTATTACCTATGCATGTATAATCCTTTACGTAACTGATTAATTTAGAACTTATGAAGAGATTAGTTCATCATTTATTTGTACACTCATTGAAGTTTTATGCTATCGTCTAGTTGGACAGGTAACCATTACAAGTTATATAACGATGTAGCAAACGTACGAGATGCGTGAGTTTTCCGAAGCAGCAAAATGAAGTTTCCCATTTACGCTGATCATAACTTCGCATCAAACCTACTTATATTACCATATAATATTACTGAACTGGTTAGTTTAATTATATATAATATGATACGCGATGCGACTATTTTTTTAAGCTGATATAAGTAAATTGAGAACATGTCCCATGGCTGCAGTACTTCTCATTACTCTGCCTCTAAAGGAATTAGGTACTCATTACTCTCACATCACGCGTGAACATTGACTAAGCAGTGTTTGTTTACAGGCAGCATAGTTCAGTGCGCCGAGTGCGGAACGCGCACGATGGGCAACAAGCTCTCGTCGTGCTCCTGCGCGCCCATCATCCGCAAGGCGTACCGCTATGAAGACAGCCCGTGGCAAAATTCCCGACGACGTGACGGACATTTATTAAGGTACAATATAATTACCGATGTCGTGTAAAATGTAACGAACCTCATATTAAAAGTCCTCACCGACACCGGTTGCAGACGCCTTGGGTGGCCGTGGCCATTGGTGACTGTTGTTCGGTTGCTGCTTCTTTCACATAAAAAAGAGATCATTTATAGGGCGAGACGTATTTTTATGATATATATGCATTTTGGTTAGCAGAAACCGAAACGGTCTGAAGATCCCGCTCTACACAGATGTTGGAAAAGTGTAAATGAATTTTATTTTATATTTTAACTTATCCTTATCCTATATATTTATTCCATTTTATGTTTTTTTCTCTTGTTTATTACACAAATACAAATTTTTTACAATGTATTTTGGCGACTTTTCAAAGCAACAAAATCACATTGCAGTTAAGCTCTTTAATAAAGAAAAACAACTTATGTGTTTCAAAGTGTTTGCGTGCTCTAAGCACCGTACGTGTTTAATTAATAGTCTGTGCCACCTAGCTAATAATAATAAAGTGTTTAAAGTATATCACAAATTTAATGAAACAAGTGTAGCATTTATTTTGTTAGGGTGAGTTAGACATAGACAATTTACAGACTATGGGCCGAGGTATTCCACGTGTCGGCAAGCGGCGCTGGCACGGTGAAGTGGCAGCAGGTATCCGAGGACCTGGTGCCGGTGAACATCACCTGCATCCAGGATTCACCGGAGTGCGTGTTCCACATCACCGCTTACAACTCGCAGGTCGACAAGATCCTCGATGTTAGACTACTGCAGCCTGGTGAGTTATATGCTTTGCTTCATTAGTTTAATACGAAGTTCCTGCATTTTTATAATTATGCAGATTAGATGGGAAAAAAAAAATAACATACATGTAATGAAATATAAATAATTCTGTGCTTCCGGCGAAAAGTAATAGAACTTGTGCTTCATTGTATCTTATTGCAATTTTCAACACAATTGCATCTATTAACATTTCGTCACTTGGTTGTTTTTAAGAATACAATACATAAGTAACACTAGCTTGGAGCGCCAGCAGTAGAATCGACTATTTTGTAATACTTCATTGGTCGTTGCGTAAGATCTATGAAAATGTTTAGGTGCAGTCTTTTACCTAGTATCCGTCACAACTTATTATAGTCATTTAGTACATATTTATTAGGTTCACCAACTTACAATGCGCAGTGATTGATATAAATGCAGCATTTAATTATAAACATTGTGAAACTACATTTACAGGTGGACTTGACATACCTACTTAATTATTAACTCACGATATGGATATATTATTATGTCTACTCGTATACAAAAAAAAAAATAAAAAATACACATTCTAGTTTTACATTATAGGGAATTATATGAGAATGAGATTCGTGTGCTAATAGAAGAGTACGCGGGCCGACCTAGTTTTAAATTTACACGAGATAGTAACCCGGGCGATTGACCGAAATTCGCATCTGTAAGCAGTTTGTAGTTTGTGTCCGTTATATTATAATACTGTTTAATGAAAATGAAGAATAATTTGCTTCAAGCAAACACTAGAAAACCGAATAATTCCGTTGTAATTGAAAGCTACATATAAAATTGGCTACTTCGTAACATGTACTAGTATATTAGGTTCCGAGACAGTAATAAAATGAACAGAGACGGCATATCAAGCTAGTTGACCCGCGGAGTAACAGCTCAAAAACTAATGTTGCATGTTATTTGAAAACATAGCACTACTTTCCGATACTAAAATACAATGACAGTATTTGTCAACATCAATTAAATCATTAAAGTTAACCTTTACAGAAAGGCCTGCTTAACATTCCAAATTTGTTTATTCAAATTTGGAATTTTAACGTAGCTAATGTCAAACAATTTGTTTATTAATATCTGTCTTTGTTATATTAAAAAGTAGGTATATGGTGTTAGGTCGTTCGTTAAACTTGTTACTAATCATATATAATTTATTAAAAGAAGGCGTCCGTTATAAAGTAACAGTTTTTGTTGTATTTATTGGTATGTTTAAATACATATGTATGCGATAAAACATTAAGGGGTAATGTGAAAGTGTATTTGTAATTATAATATGTTTTTATTAAATTATTTTGTAATTTTTAGGCACTCGCATCGGCCAAGCCTCGGAATGCTTCGTGTACTGGAAAGATCCAATGACTAATGACACCTGGGGTTTGAACTTCACGTCGCCCATTGATGCTAAACAGTTTCGAGAATGTTGCGTAAGTTTCATCACTACATAGTATAAAACAAAGTCGCTTTCTCTGTCCCTATATCTAACTACACAACGGATTTTGATGCGTTTTTTTTTAATAGATAGAGTGATTGAAGAAGATTTATATGTAAAATAATCATGGTATAGGGAAAAGGGAATTGTTTTTGTAATGTATATAGTCTGTGGAAGTGACACATGACAGCTTATGTCATGCATTGAAGCAAGTGACACGAATCGA
>DWGJ01001656.1:0-18785 GCA_018246895.1 Aspitha aspitha aspitha
TGTGTGGAATGCGCGTCGTACTGCAGACTGAAAATTGTTTTTATGTTTATTGTTTTATTTTTTTCATTACATATTTTCCTAGTGTAAATGTTGTTGAATAGATTTGTATTTTCTTTTTTTTATTTAAACCGCGAATAAAGATTGTTAATATCATTAAACGAAGCCGCTAAACTATCACCGTTCTCCTTATACCGATTTGCATTTGGCACAGATCAGCGCGCAGCGAAGCGTGACAGCCCTAGTTCCTGACGCACCACTGGTAACCAACACAATGGCTCAGTGGTTTAAAAGTGAAGGTGAACCAAAATGGCGCTCGGTCTGTGTAGTACCGGTTTTGTTAGCACTCCGCTTAGAATGTAAGTGGCGTATGGTTTCGTAGAATACATTGTTATGTTTTGACTGTTAAACGTTTATTGTTAAAGTTAATTGAGCTTACAATTGTTAACGTAATTATCATGGGATGTTACTTTATGGGTAGATACTTGCAATGTCAAAGAAAATGTTTATCTATACTAATATAAAGCTGAAGAGTTTGTTTGATTGAACGCGCTAATTTCAGAAACTACTGGTTCGAACTAAAAAAATTTTTTTGTGTTGAATAGTCCATTTATTGAGGAAGGCTATAGGCTATATAACATCACGCTATGACTAAATAGGACTGGAACAGTTATTCAAATCTACGCGGGTGACACCGCGAGGCATCGCTAATTTGTAATATACGTACATAGGTACTTATGTATACAAATTTGCCATGTTGCGATCAATCAATATTTTTACCAATTAAGATATTTAATTTGATTTATTATATCTCGAAAAATAGAAGTTTATATTTTTTTTATTTAGCACCCCGGAGTAGAGTTGTCAATGCATTGCTTGGTTTAACATTCAAGGTAAGTCATGCAACTGATGCAACAATCGTAAGTGACACACCTAAGCTCCATACAATGTTCATACCGTCAATAATAATCCTGCGCAATTTGAATAATTTATTCAAAGAAAGCTGTTCCCGCGCAAACAGCGCATGCTCGTGGCTTGAACTTAACTCAAGGGCGAACGTATATTTCTTTGACAAGTAACATAGCTAACAGATTAAAAATTCGTTACTAAATACTGAATATTAATTTCATTGGCATACATTTATTATACTTGTTAATTTTACTTTCATAATTCGATTGTTGTCTAGCTGTAAAATTATGCAAGTTTGTAACACTACAATTATAGGTGTTGTGTGTGTGGGGTGTCTTATAAATAAATATATTATTAATACCTTCGCTCAGTACTTACTTAAATAAATACTTAAATAACTGCATTGACATACTACTTTAAGAAACTGCTTTGTACGGCTTAAAAGGCAGAATATGGAGTGATCTAATAATTTTATAACATCTTTAAATGTACCCATATTTGTGCAAATAAATTTAATGCGTTTGTCTTTCTCTTTGACATATCTAGTTACAGATCGTCGTCTGGTCGCCATGTTACTTTTAGGTTTTTTTTTCAGACGTGTATCTAAATAGAATCAGCCAGACGCTTTATGGTAAATATTGAACTATTTCGAAAATATCCAGTCTTGAATAATATAGGATGGCAGCGTGTTACGATTGTTTATAAATTTATGAATTTATGTACAATATTAAAAATATTATTATATTAAATTATGTAATAAATTAAAAAATGACTGGATGCTTTGGCTGCTATCTCGTGTGATGTTCAATGTTCATTCATCGACACAAGTGGGTACACAAGTACTCATTCTGTATAAACATGTGTAAATTGGCCATATGTTTTAGCAAGAAAACCATAAATACCAAAAAGTACAATGACCTACTTACAGCCCGGTTGAGTATTTTGTATGCTTAAAATATAGTATTAATCTATGGTTATAATATACTATTATACCATTAATCTATGTAAATGTAGGCCGGGTTGCTTTTTGTGCGAAACCACCGGAAAATTATTTCCTTTTTGTTACGGTTTAGTGCCAAGAATTATACGGATACAGAGAACTGTGAAACACCGTGTAACACCGCTGCTAAGTTAACCCAGAAGCCGCGACACAGAAATAAAAACAATTTGCGCAGAAATATTCAAATTTCGAACTGTTAGTGCGGCGATTAAAATATTCGTTCGAAAAATTTAAATTACCGTTATATGTACGTAGGTATTATAAGAGTGAAATCCCATGTAGTTGCAATACTAAGTAAGTATCCATTTCACTAAACGGCCTTGCGTTGGGCGCCTTGGCCGAGATTTGCGGACGAAATATAAAACATCCTTGCGGTGACTGGCAGAGAGAAATTCAACTGCATATATTATGTGTAAAAAAAACATTGAAGAAGATGCCATGTGTCGCAATTTCCGAACAAAGCGTTGAACTGCCACCGGCCGTGTCAGGTGACAGAGCGGGAAACAAAAGCAGCGTTCGAAAGTAGGTTATTCAAACAAAGACAGATTACAATTGCATCATGTGATAATTTATTCGAAGTATCCGCTTTATTTTCTCCAAATATCATCTGTTATTTGCATTTGACAGTTAAACTTTAAGTTTAAATACTTATATTTGATAGAATAAGAAGTGGTATTTGTCTGTGGACACGATTCTTACTACATATATGGTACGAATTAAGCTATATAGCTTAATTTATCCATCCTGATTCAAGATGCATGTTATTTTTACAGTTATAACAACGTGTTGTTAATATTGTATATATAATAATAATAAACAGCTACAGTACACAAAACTTAGGAATTCTGTAGAAATTTATTTCTTTGTTTATTTATTCTGTGTCGTTACTATGTGTACATAAATAAAATAAAAAAAAAGAAAGGCAAAAGGCAGGCATTATCATCGCATCAGAAAACGGAAGTAACATTCTTTATTTATCACTACTTCTAAATTCAAAATTCCGCGCGTCTTAGCTAACTAGCTAGCTTCTATGTCCTAGAGAAAATATTAAAATATCTTTTCACAAGTGTCACAAGCGGCCATAGACATCAGAAACCAAACTGCAATAGGACTGCATTCATTGTAAATGTGAAGGGTTTTAATGACTGTCATTTTATTTAAAAACCTTGAATATTAACGAACGACAAACACATGGTTTAAACTAATCTTAAATCGCAACAAGTTTTCATAACATCACATAAATTATGTTAAATGACATCGACCATAAAAATGCATGTACTAACATCTAAGTCACTTGACTTATTAAAACGATTCAAACTACTGATAAACCGCTTTTTTTGTCTGTGCTCAATAAACATGACATTTGAATTTAGGCGGGAAAATTCAGAAGAACGTCCTTTAATAAGACCAATACACTACATAATAATGCATTAAGAATGATATTCTATACTCCTTGGATTTATTTACCGTGCCACAGTAAAATGACTGATATAATGTTAGTACGACTATGTGTAACGCCTATAAATTTATACTGATTTCGAAGTAATTAAGAAATATTGTGCCATTTATTAGAGTTGACCCAAATCCTACAATAAAGAATATTACGAAAAATATAACCATATTTAATTGTTGCTGCCGGCATTTAGTAATCAAGATACCACCAGTAAAAGAAGTAATATGAATTACATTTTTTAAACGCCTACTAAAAGGAATTAAATTCTTATCAAAGATGTGAAAACTATACTCACAGACGCACACGCACGTGCATGCACGTTCGCACGCATAAACGCTAGCATGCCCATACGCTGACGCATGCGAATACTCGCAAAGTTCATTTTAAAACATAAAACTAAAGAAATAGATTAGATAATTTATCTTGAGTGAAACGTCGTTCAAAAGTTGCATACTTCAATGAAATAGAATACAATATAGGAAAAGTACATAGAAATCAACCAATTTTCACCTCAGGAAGTAAAACTAGATTATAAATTATGTAGCAACACACCATGTTTAAGCCTTACTTTCATAATAGCTGGATACTGTAGCAGCAACAGTTAGTAATACTGTAGCTATATCTCGTTCAATGTTGCTGAAGAGTAATTTACAAACAATAACACATTGTAACAAGCGTTCTTTGGTAAACGTAATAATAAACAATAGTCTTGGTTTTTCAATACGAGTATTGATGTATCTTACAAAATCAAATGTTTTGTCATTAAGTTAAATTGAATTTTTATATACGTAATCGGTATTCTCGCTTATTTAATGAAGCAATGTGTACTTTAATTGTGGGTGTAACTTATTTGTTAATATTTCCATTTTAAAGCATGCCAAGAGATGATGTGATAAACAATTTATGAGGGATCCTCTACAGAATTTTACTAGTTTACGAGTTTACGTTATCTGCATTCAAGGCAGTCATGATAAAAATATAATGTAACATTTTAAAATTAATTTAAAATGTAGTAACACAATGTAATGAGATTATCTAAGAAATTGCCAAACATGTAACGTAAACAAAAAAATTCAAAATATCAAAAATAGAACATTGAAATTTAAATACAGAACATTATTTTAAAAGAAAAAACTCTGATGGTACAGATTATAATTGCGCGGTCATTGCGACATTTGCCATTTAAAAAGTTGCGGTAAAGCGCGCGGTCAATGACCCTTCGGAGTGGCGTTCGTGCCGGATTTAAAATTAGGTCTTTGTGCAAATTAAGGGTGAAACACAAACAAAATTGTGATATTCTAAATACACTTTCCCGATTTCTTCTAGAATTTTGACCTCAAATAACACGAGTATGTATATGACTAAACAATAAGACGTTTAAACAAAGTCATTAGAAATTTTTTGGATATTACTACTGACACAATTGCAAAATCGATGCAAACGTTGATACGCCTCATACACTAAATTAAGCCACCTTTTTATTATTACTGATTATGTGAAGCTTGGTAACACAAACTGGTCAATATACGCCTTAGATCCGTAATCCGTATACTTCCAAAACAGGTATAAATCTCATAGTTTATTTTTGTGTAAGCGTTTACAACTAGGTACTTGAATGTAGGACGTAGATGTTTGACTCTATTCTCGGTCAATGAGTGAAAATCTTCGTGCACTCTTTAGGATGTCCACAATTTAGTTTCTACAGTCGATCTAGAATGTTAATAGACAACATTGATGTCAGACATTTCATTACAAGTATGCTATTTATATGAACTTGTCATCGTTCATTGCAGCCTACCATTTATTAATTGGTGACATTCAGATTACAATATTCTTTATTACTATCACAGCGCAATTATAAATAAGGCGAGAAGAATAGTATAATTCAAATTAAGGATTATTTAAAGGTAATTATAATAATTTAATAAAAAAATTAATAATGCGCAATAATAGATTTGTAAGTAAACTCTTAAAGGATCAAAGATATTTAAATCATGTTGCCATATATAAATTCTAATATTCACATTTGGCAACACTGGTTTCTGTATGTCTCTAATTGCAAGGTTTTCTTGGGTAATGGGTAGGTACAAATACAAAACTAGGACTGCCGCATTCCTTTATACGCATACCCATAAAATGATATAGACATTCACGTATGTGGTAGTAATTGCATACGGAAGAACATTAGTATAGTTTTAATTAGAGTAGAAATATGGCGGTGCAAATAACCAGTTTGTTTTGTTATAAGTTATTTGTCTATACAATTTTTTTACACAGATTCGTCCAAAAATAATTCAAAATAGCTTGCCGCCTTCATCAAAATGTTGTGTTTATGCCTCTTGTTTAAACCCGAGTTATTTAATCTGTTGTATATGTTATAATTGTATACTTTACATTCTATATGCGATTATATGATTCTAAGGAAGTGCGAGAGATTGTTTTAATTGGTTTATTTCGCAAAATTTTTATGAGATTACGTAAAAAGTATATCAAAAAGTTGTTTTCTTACACAAAATCGCAGTTTCAAATGCATAATAAATATACGAATGTTACAAAACGCGCGAACTCGCATCCTGGCCACAGATAATATATTGAATATTGTCTGTGGAGAAAATGCAGTTTTACAAGCGACGACAAGCGTGTGAAAGAAAATTCTGCGAATCAAACACCTACCACAATCATAACACAAAGATGTGTTTATTTTAGAGTAACGATCCGTCGAGTTCGCACGGGTGCAATAAGTTAAAAAAAAACTTGTTTGAATTAGTTTGGCTAAACTTTTTATGGATAATAATATAAACAAAGTCATAATACCTACATTAATTTGTTCTATGATCCTTAGTTTTAGCAAACGCGATGTAACTTTTGCTCCTACTTAAAAACATCCAAAAATTTTTTTACAATATGTATTAGTACAGAAATATAGATTACGTTGATCATAAAGATTTGAGAGCTGACCATAAGCATAGTTGATCCGTAAATACTTTGAAGTCGAAAATAATGATTTAATTATCATAATTATTATTGCATATATTTCATTTCACGGATGTAATTATGACTAATATTAAAATTGCATTTAAGATTTTTGAAAAAAAAAACATGTTTTAAAAATGCTATTATACGATTTATTTTACAGTAATGTTATGACCGTGTTAATTTGTTGCAGGCTGCTGATAGGCTAAAAAATAGTACTTCATTCGGTGAAGGATTACAAAAAGGGGAAGCAGTTACTGATTTAATTAATAGAAAGAAGTATAAATTTTTGTTATGATTATTCGTATTTAAATATTTTGTGTAAATTGTAACATTATGAACACTGTCTGAAATAAAGATTAAATAATACTAATAAGTAATCAGTCGTTTTCTAATCGAAAGTCGAAATTTGAAATTAACAATAATGGCGTTGTGAAATTCGGAAATCACCATCGCAAGGTTGTAGTGTAAGCGAAAATTAATTTTATCATTTTAACCTTCGGGCTGCAAATATAATTAAATAATTACTTATAACTACCTAACTATAAGTACATTAAAGGAATATAAGTACAGCTTTGTTTATTTAAAATGACGTTAATTATTTATGAGTCCGAATAAACTCTGAGTAGATACTTTTAACGCGGCAGATTTGTAAAACTTATGATAGGTACAATTACTCAAACATTATTATAATTATATATAAAAATTATTTATTAGCAATCATATTTACATTGAAAAAATAGAAAAAAAGGCGTGCATATTTCTAGCTGGCCATTATAATGGATTCCAAATCAGAAGGTCAATTAGAGAAAGGGGAAGATATGATGGTTTTCTGCTATTCATCATGGCAGCATTACGATCGAAGAATTTTTGTTTTATTTTCGACCCTTATCGTCACTGTTTGATGCGGGTCTCCTCTCATAGTGAGAAGGTTTTACACTATTTATATTGTAAATATTTATTTATCAATTAGCATTTAGTTTAATTATATAATACGTACTTTGTATATGATTATCGCGTAAACAACTTTCAATAATAAAATTTATAAGGATGTAAAGATAAGCTTTTTATAAGGATGTAAAGATTTACATCTATAGAAAGAACATATTGAAGAAACCTACAGTGAATATTTCACAGAATCATAGCGAATATTGTAAGCAGTCTCCAACTGATAACTCTTCACATTATAAGCCAGTATGCACTGTAGGATAGGAACTTTCACTAAAGGAACGTACACATGAGCGGTGCTTTCCGCCGCAAAGCTTGAAACAACAAGTAGGTATGTTTTTACTGTTACTTTGTATCGATTATTTTAGTCGAACACAGTTCAAATGCCAACCCAGTCCAAACGATATCGTCAGGTTTAATACTAATTTAACAATAATGCTATTAACATTTCATCATCTTAGCAAACTAACTAATGGACGCAGGTAATACATTGTATTATTTATTCCTTACAGTTGTAAAAAAAAAATATATAATATGAATAAAAAATAAAAATAAAAAGTTACAAAATTTACAGTCAAAACCTCCATCGGCGCCAAACGCTGTTCGTGTATAAGCACCCTAAGCGAAAACAGTACATTTCACTATTCGCTCGCACATTTCTTGTTCGTGCTATCAGTAGCGGTACAGTGTGAACTCCACATTAGTACAGTATGAAAGCGCCTTTATCGGTCTTAAGAAAAATTTCTAACTAAAACAGCAATTCGCCAACTTTGTTACAAATAAGAGTATGTATAATTTTTTACAATATCACAATCTGGATTTCCCGTAATACCGAAATAAACAACTCGACATATTCTTAGATAACAATAAGATAAAGATGAAAAGATAACACGAGGAAAACCAGAGAAGATAAACTGTTTGTGAGTACATGCAAAGTGAAATCATATTACACGGTAAACAAGCAAATAAAATACTTAACAAGTTAATCTATACTAATATTAAAAAGCTGAAGAGTTTGTTTGGTTGAACGCGCTAATTTCAGGAACTACTGGTTCCAATTGAAAAATTATTTTTGTGTTGAATAGTCCATTTATTGAGAAAGGCTTTAGGCTATATAACATCACGCTATGACTAATAGGAGTGGAGCAGCAATGACAAATGTTGCAAAAACCGGAAAACATTGATTTTCACGCGGACGAAGACGTGGGCACAGCTAGTACAATAATATATTGAAACAAAACATTTGATCCAAAATAACGTTGACAAGTGCCATGTCGCTTCACCGATCATAATTAAAGTAAAGAACTTAATTATAATCGACTAAGCGACATGTCTTATTTACAAAACCGCTGGGAGTTTTTTCACCGACTTGTTTCTCCCGGTCTACTGTAGCCTGAGGGGCGCACAAAGCCGAAGTACAATAACTAAAACATGACCTTCATCGAGTGTATGTAATGTAGGTATAGGTACCTTATAATGAAGAAAACAGTTCGAATTGAATTTGTGGATTGTGGAGGAAAACATCGTGAGGTAACCAGCACACCTTAGAGATCTCATTACAATCTACAAGTCTATCAATCCGCACTCGTTCAGTGTGGTAACTATGGCCTGAATCTCCATGAGAGGAGAGCCGGTCCAGTGGACCAATAGAAGATGCGAAAAAATCATAATCTACAAATAAACAGATGCCTCAAGCTACTAAAACTTTTTTTGAAGCAACAGCCAGTAGTCAGAAGTGGCCAACATTACATTACAAATATTACAGTTCAATATCGAATTAACTTTTCATCAGACTGGCAACACCGGCTTATTGCACTATTCGTTATGTGTACTCTTGTTGATATAGTTCACGTAACGTCTCGTGGTTGCGTAATCATGACAAAATACGAATTAAACTGTTCCATTGGATCGTCGTTTTTCAAACTTAATTTGTAATCTGTGCCAATTAACAAAACAAACAATTTTTTTTCTAAGAATTCAAACAATTTGGATAAGATTTATAATCTGTTTTCATTATCACCAATATTACAGTCGCCCCAAAAATACATTAATGTTGTCATTGATTTATCAGTGCGGTGAGATAAAACATGTTTTTGTTTGTATGATTTCATTTATTAAGCAATCGTGATAAGAATACAACACGGTCAAGTCGGGATTAGACGGAGCGACTTAACGGTTATTAATAAGACGTACACACCTAACGATTACTGTTATCTATATATAAAACAGGAGATTTAATGACTGAACCATAGATCGTCGCACAAGCCAAACCGCTAAAAGTAGAATACGGAAATTTTACAAATAGTTGTATTAGTGAACAGTTAGGTACCAAACAAAAAATATGGAATACATAGCTCGGAATAGAGAGAGTTGAGTCAGTGAGCATTACGAAAGGAATTATGCAAATTCTACCTCTAACGGGCTATAATAGGGTTAAACATATTGTATGAAACTCATTCACTTTGAAAGCTTAGTAAAAAAATTCAAATTCTTGATTAATTAAAAAATTCAGCGCCATCAAAGGCATAAGGTAGTAAGCAAATATTGATATGTTATCTATGTACAAATAATATCCGCGTCGTGCGATAAGCAAAGGACCCGCTTCCGGCTGCAATTGTGTCATAGTCATAAAACTAACTGGTGACATAAATACCGGCGCACTCTTTTAACACGTAAACAACGTTTATTGTGTATTCTGTCCCTTTCTACCACAGGGCATTCGAAATACACTAGATAGGGACAGAAACGAACAACCTAATCTCAAAAATTACTGTGTGACATTTATTAATAAGATCTCGAAACTTTAAAGTTAGATAAATACTTGGAATGTCTTTATAATGTTAACGTCTCATTTCTGTCATTGCCATTGATTTGTGACAATGCAAATATTGAGATAAAAATATGTGTGTGATCTATATATTCGTTCTACTTTAACTACAACTTGTTAAAGGCTTTGCATTGCCAAATGCGCACCGCACATTTATTCTATTTAATATTTTGTTAACAATCTTTTATACATAAGCTTTCCTTAATCGGCGTTTTTCGATGTATTCATCAGATCAACGGACCACCGGGAAAGAGAGCCATCTGTCTTTTTATTATTTATCGAGTGTAAAAACAAACGCTTTTTGCCATAACATTTCACTAGACAATGTTCACGCACAAAAACCGACCATCTGTTGAGATGAGGTTACCGCGCTGTACTGCGTAAATCCTCAGAATTATAAAATGGCACCGAAATATAAACTCAAAACAGAATAAAGTTATCCATCTTTGTTATTAATAAGAGAGCAGATATTATGATAAATGTATTACCCATGTTTTTTCAACGTTAATCGTCTAAAATTAATAGCAATTCACAAAACAATTCGCTAAAATAATGGTATTAAGCAATAAATTTTAGTATCGTGTAGTCAAACAGTGCGTACGTTGAAACTAGCTGCAACGATTAAAGATATAAAAAGAATGCAGAATTTCCTAATTTTTACGGTTTCTCCTAACACTTAAACAAATGTTTTGCGTAAAGCAGACATTCAGATAATAAGGGGCTACGTAATTTTGGCGTTCATTAATTTTGTGTATATGCGAGGAAATAAAACGATTTGAATTTAAATTTGGAACAATGGAAACGCATTTGTTAACACCGGTTTATCTTACAAGGAAATAGTGTAAAAGTTTGTAATAAGAATTTGGAACAATAGCAAACTTAACACTGGTGTGTATTACCATACATGTAAAATATCTGATATTTGAATTTAGAACCGAAAACTATTTGCTACCACTGGCAAATCTTATAAAAAGTTTGAAATTTGAATTTGGACTATAGAATTAAAAAAGTTCGAAATTTGAATTTGGAACAATGGAAACCTATTTTGCGTATTTGGTAACACTGATAGTGGAAGGTGTTATTTATAAGTAAAACCGCAACAACTCTGCAAGCCAGTTTCCAAAGCCGAGCAAGTGCAGAACATAATGCGATTATACGGTAAACAGGACAGGGACCGGTCACCTGGTGTTGTTATACAAAGCTAGGGCTGTCACAAACTGATTACTTACAATCATACTTTTATTAATATTATAAAGTTGAAATTTTTTTTGGTTGAACGCGCTAATCTCAGGAACTACTGGTTCCAATTGAACAATTTTTTTTTGTTCACTAGTCCATTTGTTGAGGAACGCTATAGGCTACGCTATAACTAATAGGAGTGGAGCAGCAATGACAAATGTAGCAAAAACGGGAATTTATTGATTTCCACTCGGCTGCGGGCACAGCTAGTCAATAATAATAATAACAATTTCAACCATAGATACATGATGATGATATTAATTATTCCAAACTCGCGCTTATTGTAATGAGTATGTTTACTTTTACATCGCTGGAATACTTCAGATAACTTAAAGAATATTCCAGTAAATCGTAACATGTGTTCGTTTTCTCACGATATTTCCCTTAATGAAAACAAATGACAGTAAATGTTATAAAGATGTGCGCAATAAATCGAATTTTACGCCATTGAAATGTAAAAATGAAATATGAACCACTACGCTTGACACGGCATACATTGAAATAACAGTACTCAAGTTTACACTTATTGTAATTGACCAGCAATTAGAATAATATTTACATAATTGAAAATAGCATACTCTGTATTTGATGCTAATTGGTCATAGAATGTACCGTGACCTGTAATAATAGGCCCAAAGTATCACAAGGCCACTAATAGTTAATTGCAATTACTCTTTTGAAAGTCAAAAAATAATAAATCCCTACCAATATTATCAATCTGAATGTAAGTTTGGTACGCTTTCACGCGAAAACTACTTAAGCGATCATCATTAAACTTTGTACACATATTCTTGGAGGTATTAGAAGTAACATAGGATGCTTTTTATTTAAAAAAAAAATTAAAATATTACCTCCGCAAACCAGCGTTTTCCACTGGAAGATACAGGAGGTTGTGGAGCAACATATAGACTACTTTTAATCCTAGAATCCCGCGGGGTCCGTATTTACGCGGCACACACTTTGTGACAGAATGATAACCACGCGAGCGAAACCGCGGGCATATCTAGTTTACACATAAATCTGTAATTATGCGAGATAGTATCACCAAAAACGGTTAAATGTATTCATTTTTGTTTAACCAAAGTCGTGCATGTAAAATCTCTGTTCTATTCTATGACTATCTGAATTTATATAGTAGCAACATGTCGCTGCTTTTCATGAATACTCGCACAAATCAAAATTTTGAAAATACCAGTTTATAACACAAATATTCCTTATTTCATATTCAGTAAGACTCACATTCATAACAGCAAAACCGGCATAATGGCGTGCAAAAATGTCGTTTTGTAATTGGTTATTTTCTACTATATTGATTTATTTTGTTTGATTTTCGAATGGCTACCCTGTAAAATGTGGATTTTGAATTGTGCGAGTGTTCATGAAAAGCAGCGATGTATCAACAGTATTTTTTCACGCGAGCACAACCGATGGGCGTAACTAGTGTCGAGTTACGAGTGCTCAACATTACTACCATCGCATCCCTGACGTCATCGGAAGTGAATCTAGCGGGTACTTCTCTATGACCTCACTTAAACGATGCCAGGAAGTAGCTGGCGCTCTATGCCTAGCACTAAACCGCAATTAAAACATGATTGAGATAGTAACGTGATTGTGGTAGTACGTTTTTCTATAAAGGTCATAAGAATATCCACGTCTAGGTGAAATAAAAAAAAACCATAGACAAATAAAAAATTATTTATGTATTATTGTTATTCTGCCTGACCTGAGCGTTTTGGCTCGTTGGTAGTATGATAAAAGTTTAAAAACTTGAGACAGTTTTTTTTATCTTTTGTTCCATTTTTGAACATTGTTCTCCTCTCATAATGACATAAGGTAAAGTTCAACGCTGGCCAAATGCGAATTAGGATAACTCCATTCTTCTTAGAACGTAACAAATTTAAAAATCGCTAGCCACGTTCTTTCAACTCTTAAAATGCTCATCGAATAAACAAAATGTCGTCACAACCAACTTCGAATCGAACAATACATTGCAGCTGACCCCCATTTCAAATGTCTTCAAGGTCTGTACACAATACGCAACGACGCTGACCTTGTAAAAACGCCAAACAATGAACAGATCATAAAACTATGTTCCTCCAACGAAACCCGTCTTGCCGGAGCGCCCTATTTCTCTCGAGCCACGTTTCAGTGCATGAGGCTCATAAATATACCGGGTTTCTATAATGTTCAAGCATGGAACGAACACAGGTTTAAAATTCGACCTATTTATATTAGCGAACGGAGTTCGTCCGTGTACATTAACGAGTGATTCGCTTCAAATAGGCGAGGGGAGGCCGCGGCGGCGCTGCGCTCAATCGATACCGGCGTCTACGGGAGAAACGACCTAACTACGCACGGAGACTAGCTAACCAACACGCGATTATGAACTTTAACGGCTGCACATAGATATTATAGCGTGTAACATGCGACCGATATATAGAACGGCCGGTAAATGCGACATAAGTATGTTAGCGCATCGCGCGGATACGGACGCCATTCGGATGCGAGGTTACCTACATCGAGTTGCGACTTTTTTTCTGCCGCTGAATATTTTAAAAATCGAACGCGCTTCGCTTGGTCGTTTGTTATACCGATTTGTTTTTAAAATATTTAGATTCTACGCATATGAGTCACAATTGGATGTATACAATTCAAAAGTAAAATTCGGCTTCTGTCGTCAAATGAAAATTATAACACAACGTATAATGTACTACTTATTCTTTCATTTGTTTGTTAAATATTTTACTGTAACTAAGGCTTTTTTGGCATTTCTTTGGATTGTTTATTTAACATTGACAATATGAACGTGAACAATGAATAATGAACAATATATAATTTGATTTAAAACATTTACAGAACATATTACATCTACATTTTCGCTTTCTACACTCCTATACGTAGTACATAGACAAATCTTACTCATCCGGGCGCGCGAAACGATTAAAAGGCGTAAAAAAATTCTCTTCGGATTTTAAATATAGATTTTGTTGTTCCATTCACGAATCTGACAAACCCAGCGATTCTCTTGGTTTTCGTTGTCAATAAAGAGCATTATTGCTCAGCAGACATTGATTGACCGACTCCTAACTCGCTCGTAATTTGTATGCGTCATTATATAACCAAACGTCCGTATTCACGTTTCGCGCCAACTCTAATTACGTTATTTTTTTAATTATCACCTTTGTCAGCGCTTCGGAAGACGTTTCGAAATACGGCCAGTGTTGACATTTTTTGTCTGTGCCTGAAGTTTAGAATGGTTTGTTAGCAACGTTTTTTGTCGACAATGTTAATTGACGGTACATTTTTAATATTATCATTATCAGTTTCCCTCCGCGCCACAGAGGCCACGCCGAGCTGTGTAGCATTCGTTATCTGTAGATAACACTCGTTCACATCACGGCTACACTTCCTGCTTCAACCGCTAATATTTTACATTACTTATTTTCGCAAACACGTTCTATGAAACTCGTGCAGATTTATATAATAACGCGCGTTGGAGTTGCACGGCGAAACTCGCTTCGACCCCACAGCTGCGAAACTGATTTAAACCCAGCGGTGGGATGCAATAATTCTTTATTATAGGACCAATTAATTGAAATGAAAGGAAGAAAAAGAAAAAAATACGTTTTTCCGCGGGCGTTGCACCAAAATAATGCACACAATTACAATTGAAAAGAATTACAAAACAAGAATTAATTATCTACTACTGAATAAAGATACAAAAAAAAATCAATTGTCTTTTAACAATTGCAATACCATGAAATGTATGTACCGAGCTCTTGTTATTGTAAGACTCGGGCGAGAAGGAAAGTGGCTGTTGAATCACAATGCTAAGATATTGGAATGTTCTAGTAACATTGGCCTTACAAAGAAACGCAAACGAACGCGTTCGGGATTAAGATAAAGCACACAGACCGCACTGTGTTAGTGCCTGTATGCCTCATGACATATTGTATGAATAATTTCTATCGTATTTCTTCTGGAAGTTTCTATACAACTCAACATACCATTTGGATGAGGACGCTAGTGAGAATTAACTTTTAAATTTCATTTCGTTCTTTTTCATTTCGTACGCCTGAAGTAAATATTGTACGGGTTTTTTAAATTATTTATACTGTTGTAAATAATAATTCATTTATATATCGCATAATTTTTCTGTACAATTACTCATCAGTGGATTACACAAAAGGTTTACGGATTAAAACAATGCTAACAATTCCGAAGACAGTAATTATGAATATATTTTTTCATTATGCAAGTACTCAAGGTATCCACTTTAAAATTCTAAACGTATGTAAGCAAAAACCGCAAGAAATATAAAAAATTACATTCATGTGGCTATGCAAAAAATCAAGCCAAGTAGTGTATTGCGATGACAAAAGGTGTTAAAAGATATTTTAAGATGAGTTTAACGGATTTTGGACGAGTTACAGGTATTTTGGACAAGTTAAAGATATTTTAGACTAGTTTTAAGACATTTTGGACAGGTTTAAACTATACTTTGCTTTTCGCTCGATTAAGAAGTAAATATAAACTTATTACAAATCTCAAGCTGTTTTTTCTACCAAAAAAAGCAGATAGAGGAGATGAGGGGGAGGCTAAACCCTGGGAATCCTTTTCAATTTTATTAATCGTTCCATAGAGAAGTTCTTTAGAAGCGATTTAAAATCATGTTTAGGTATTATTCGGTTTGGCGAGTTGGCTCGTTTGACTGGGAGGGAAAAACCTTCATTTTTAGTCCACCCTCATAAAACATCTGTTAAACATATATGGAAAGTCGAAATCACTCGCGTGGCTTCTAGAAACATCTTATTAATACTAATGGAGGCATGTGGGCAACTCTAAGTAATCTAACAAGTAAAACATATGAAACGTCGCAGATTACAGAGCAATGTATAATATGTTCTGTATGTGTATCACCTGTCTGTTGCACGATAAAACAGATTTATTACAATAAATTGTCTTCCGCTAGAAATATTTAAATTTTATAACTTGTATATAGACAAAAGACTTAATTCATGTAAGATAGAACATAGATAAAATCAGGATATAACAAAGATAACAAAGAAGATTCTTCTGCGTTCTGCTCTTCTTATCTTAGATGAATATAAGCGTTACATTCTGCATGCACTGAGCACCTTAGTGTCTGTGTGTCTTGCACCACCCGAGAGAGAACCTTGCGGCATCTCCCGACGGGCGCAAGATGCATTTAGAATGGCACACTTGGTTGTTCTTCGATCTTCTTCCGTCGACCGAGGGTGACATTCAGGAAGGCAGATAGAAAATGGAGATTTCGTTCTTCTTTCAGGAATATTATGGATATGGGCGTTTTCATTTACTGGTGTCTTTAACTGGATTATTGTGTCGCAATTCGGAAAATAGCAAATCATGATGTTTTTAAACTGGCTGTATTGTACCATAATGATACAGTCCATAATTTCAATCAAATACTAAAGTCCATAACACTGAGTGGTGACAATTCAATACTTTATAAACACAAATCAAAATATTTTTAATAAAGATATTAACTATCCTATTCCATTTATCATACACATTTTTTCTATGAAACATCCTTTAACGAAGACTATATAGAGGTAGATAGACCAAATATCATAGTGGATTTATGAGGATAGCTGGTGGAAATAAGGAGGGATATAAGAGAGGATTTTGCTAAAGTTTTCTTTTGTTGTCATTCTTCTTGTTGATGGTGACCACACAACTCACCCACCATTCGACAAGACTGAGGCTGTTAATCCACCAGTCAAGTGGAATGATGGGAGAGGCATGTAGATATCTTCTCTCTTCTTCTCCGTCTTCTTTCTTCTTTGTGTAGAATAGAATTGTTACATAAACATTCAGCTGTTTTTTATAAAGGCACAACCGTATAAATAAGCAAGGTGCTAGGTTTTATGCTATATTGATTTGCTAAGTTTTTTAACAGAGTGCGATAATATTATGAATAGTCGACTTTGAAGTCGAATATACAGTCGAATATCATTACAAGCATTTTCAAAACTGAAAGTCAAACGTGGTTGTTTGATATTTAATGTTAATAAGATTTTTAAGCATTCACATTGAAATGTATAATGTATATTTTGCTTCCACTCATTTCTATCACTTTATTATTAGATTGAATAATGTTACATATATAAAATATCTTTTGTTATACCAACCGTAAGAACAAAGGATAGTATGACTATACTAGCAAGGCGCAAACAGATTCTAATAAGATATGAATTGGATTTATAGTCTGTTAAAATTATCATAATGAGGTGGGAAAAAAAAGCGGAAAACGTGTTTCGCGCGTACCTGGGTCGTGGTGCTGTCGAAAACGGCATCGTAAGCGTACACGCGCGGCGGCTCCGGCGGCGACACGTTATTCCTCGTCACAGCGATGGAGTTGTTAACGGAATCCACGGAGACGCAGTTGTAAGCGCCGTCCAACTTCTCGCGCTGATCCATCGGCCGGACGCGCACCACCACGCGAACATTCTCGACCGTGGCCGCGCCCATCTCCGCATCCTTTACCGCCAAAATTAAAAAAAAAACCCATACAGCCACAGCTTGAGGAAATCGCAAATAAAAAAAAAACTGACGACCTCCGACGCGGCTGCGGTATCGGCGACTAAATCAAATGCGTAGTTTCAGACCGCCGCACTGGATGTGACCCTGACACGAATATTCCATGACTCATACTTATTAGAATTTAACAGATGGAAATAGAACCACCATATTTCATGCAAGCCACCGACACGGACGGGCAGAGGCGCGACACGGTTTCAGCTACGTTGGCAATTTTGCAATAATTCTAATAAGAACGTAATGAACACCTACTGAAAGTAAAATGATGAGTTATGAAATAGTACACGATTTCCGGAAATCACATGATAAGAGTACAATGTTGGATTGACTTACAGGCATTTTGCACGTTCTCCTCCGACGAGATCACGCAAACATGTATTTTATTACCGTGCAAAGCGGAGTAACGTCTTTGTTTGTCGAATATTGGGTAAAAATCAATACTGACGACCTACTTTTCCGTGAGCCTCGGATTCCCTCTTCGCACAAAATGAAATGACAGATGTTAAATGTTGCCTTACTTTATCTGAAATAATTTAGGTTTCTACGTTTTATGTACAAGTGAATAGAAATCTAAAATAACGAAATAAACTTTCATGCAATAAACATTTTTAGTCAATATTATAGCATTCAATTTTATGTAGATTTTTTATGATGATTTTTATGTAAATAAACAGCAACTTTTGACCTACTATTTTTTAGCCAAATATGAAATTTTAAATAGACTGGAAATAGCAATGTAAAAATATTTTAATTACAAAATTTGTTTGTAATAATTTTTTTCCCATATCTAGTTAAATTATTATACCCAGCCTTGAAAACTGGGTCGAACGGTAACGGTGTTGCTACTAGTAAAAGAT